>CM076674.1:183118367-183318367 GCA_038501925.1 Xenopus petersii | reverse complement strand
GACCATTCGAAGTACTGTCTCTTTAAAAAACAAACTTCAACCCCCTAGTTCACCACCTAAAAGCTACCGAAGTCAATGTTAGCCTATGGGGAAGGTCCCCATAGGCTTTGCTTTCTTTTTTAGGTTGAAGAAAAATCATTTGATCGATGGATTAAAATGCTTAGATCGAACGAATTGCGGTAAATCCTTCGACTTGAATATTCGAAGTCAAAGGATTTCAATTCAGCAGTCGAATATCGAGGGTTAATTAACCCTCGATATTCAACCTTAAGTAAATTTGCCCCTAAATGTTAGCGATATTACTGGGCAGGAGATTTTGTTTTCAAACATGCAAAAATATAAGAACGCCTTTCCTTGTCCTTTAACAATGACAGTAGCCACAGGCTACGGTACCACAGATACTGGTTTTATTTGTATCTGCACTTCCTTCCACTATATCTGCTTGTAAAAACAATCTAAAGTTTAAACAGAGATAATGAACTCTGCATAAACAAACCCCTCCATTTTCCCGGCCACACTGCGTGTTAGCCTTTCAGATAAGGAGAACAAGAACCATAAATATGTAATTGAAGCAGTAGACCAAGTATGTTCAGTTAAGGCCCCTTAATTGTTTTATTGAAAAAGGAGCATACTGTCACTTTAATTCCATTTCCCTACAATGTGTTTAACAGAATTTATAATAGGAGTGACTTTTTACAGAAGTAGGTTCTTCCCCTAGGGAGAAGGCCTTGTGGATACTTCATTACCTTGACAAGAAGTGAGGAAACTATGAGTAGGATGGTCTCATTCTCACCAGAGGAGTAGTTTAGCAGCCCTGAGCTCCACAGAGGGGATAAGCAGTCCCCATGGAATACCTTTGCAGTGGGTTTCCTCTAGGGAATGCACCGAATTCAGCTTGGAATTTGGCAATGATTCGGCCTTAATCAGCAGGATTCGAATTCGGCGGAATCCAAATGCCTGGCCTAATCTGATTTCTCAAAATCAAGGAAGTAAAAAAAATGTAAACCACACACAGTGTCGGTGGTTCTCTTTAGCCCTCCCTGCGGATTCACTTCGGGATTCGGACTGATCTTTCACAAAGGTTTTAGGATTCGGCCAAATCCCATAATATTGTATTCGGAGCATCCTTAGTTTACACAGCATGGGTTCAAGATGGATTACTGTAGGAAAGTACAGAAGAAGTTCCATTGCTGAACTACTGGAGTCTCCTCTGCCATCAGGCCCAGATTTCTAATTTTCTAATTCTGCCCCTGTAGGGGATTCCCTGTTCAGGAAATTTAAAGAGCTGCTTGGCCCCAACGCTTCCGAAAAAAATATAATGATTCTTGGTGGCATGCCACCACTAGGGTTGCCACCTTTTCTGGAAAAAAAATACCTGACTTCCTATTTATTTATCTTTTCTCCCTAATAATCACTTGGGATCAACCATAATTTTTACCAGCCAGGCCGGTAAAATACCGGCCAAATGGCAACCCTAGCCACCACTAATATCTTGTCACCCTAAGCCCGGGCCTTTGTGGCCTTCCCACAAATCCAGGCCTGCCTGCCTTGCTTGAGTGTCTCAATCCAATGGATCTACATTCTGCAAAAGCAGAATGAAATGAAAGAATATGAGTTAAGGTAATCTCTGGTTATACTAGAACAAATACGAGGCCAGCCTTGAAATAAGGATCACGTCCTATGCTAAGGAATCATTATAATATTCAGCTAAGAGGAAAAAGGACATGTCATATCTATTAGGGCCTCAGAGGGTACAATTATTCGTGGTCACACACCCCTATGGGGTCTGCTTAGAGGCTCACAATGCCCCCTGCAAGGGCTTCAGTGTTAATATGGCACCTGGACCCATAAGTCTATGGTTGTACATGGGAAGATGCCCAGTTTGAATTCCAAACTAATAGTTGATAGTAACCCAATGTACAATAAAGGGCAAGGAAATGATGTCTCTGCGTAAAGAATTAGAGGAGTGAGTCAGATGCAATGAAAGGGTTACACCAGCTCAGAGAAGCATTGTTCATTCCAACACAAATATTATGTGCCATTCCGTGGGCAACGCTACATACCCTCTGAAAAAATGTGTAACCTTGTGCTTTGTGTAGCAGATGAACGACGACATCCTACCAAACAATCTCGTCTTTAAAGCTGGACGGGGATGGAAAATTACAAGTGGCTTAGTTCTGTAATAAATGCAAAGTAGCTCGGTCTATCAGAAGCTTCCAGCCGGGTAAAGCTATGTGACTGGCATCCAATGGGAAATTCCTCTGTACAGAACTGTGCCTTCTGAACGTTGGGCTGTCGGCTTCCCACAATGAAATAACAACATTCCATGACTGCCCAGCACTGATACATCTAAAAACAATGTGCTGCTGAACGTCACCCATTCTTCCATGGTCAGTCACCCCCTGTAAGAGCAGTTGTTAGAAGGAAAGCTCTGCCAGGGCCCCAGTTAGCTCCCTCTCCAACCAGTAGCAGCTTTTGGCTTTGGGGTGTTCTTCTCTGATGCATCCATCATGTTTTTTTAACCCAAAGTTTCACAGAATTCCACAGTCGTTGTGATCACCAGGGGTAGTCACTAGTCACACCTAAAGCAATTGTAGCCAACCAGTGGTGTGACTACCATACAGCAGACCCTGGCTTATGGTATGGTAAGTCCCCCTCATGGCCTTAGAAAAATATACCACCCACCAGCGAGTAGCCAACAAGGAAAAGGAGCACAGAGGGTGAGAGGGTTGGTGCAAGCTCACTCTTACTGTAACCGTTGGGCCCCTAAATTTTTTATTTTAACAGAGGGTCCCAGCCATAGTCATAGTTATGCCACTATAGCTACAGGTGGACATGCACTCCATTGTGAATTAGGCACAACTGCACATCATTTCTAGCATTCGCCATGAGAGCGGCATGCACCTTATTCTTTTGGCACTGGTCCTATTGATGCAGGGTGCAGTTGGAACCCTTAAGGTTCCACCACCTCCAAACCAGGTAACTTCAGCGGGTCCCCCTCTGTCAGTAGGTGCTTGATTTGGAGCAGGTCCCCCTCTGTCAGTAGGTGCTTGATTTTGGAGGTGGTGCGCTTGGTGCAATGGCACCAAGTGCAACTATACATAAGGGTAAGGAACGCATGTGGACTCAAGTATCTTTAATAACTAGCATTTTTGTTACAGCTGACTGCATTGAAATCAGTGCAGTAAGTAAATGACCCCCCAATTTTGCAGGGCCCAATTTATAAAGCCAAGAATGGGCGCATGGAAGTTTTCATTGACTGGTGCCAAAAAGGGGCACCTCCTGACAGCCCGGACTAGTCCAACCCTGCAACTGACATTTTCTGCAACTAAGCTGTGATTTTTCCAAAAGAAATATGTTTTTGGGGTGAGGGGGAGATATTGTTTTTGATCCAAAACCAATACATTCAAGTGTTACAATAGAAATGTATTTATTTATTTTATCTGATAAATTGGTGGCGTGGTTAATTTACTATTTTCTATGCCCCTTAAGTATGTGTGTCTTGGCAATAAAGAAAAAGTATATCAGTATGCCAAAAATAATGTTAGTGCTTACACTGGGAAATCTAGCCTGTAGATACTGCATACATAAAATGCCTAGTCCTGATGAAGGGTGGGTGAAACCCCCCCCGAAACGTTGATTTTCTTGTGGTGAAAAATAAATGAGGAAGCTCCCTACCTGCAACAAAATGGTGTTGTGCTGCTCTCTTCCATTCAGCTGTAATTACTATGATTGACGTGTGCCGACCGTCTAGAGAGTTTTGCAGGAATTGTCATAGGAAAGGCGAGGGAGGTGCGGAAATTTTCACATTTGTATATTGAGGGAGCTGCCATTATGTGTGTACCCCAAAAATAACTTGTACCAGGGCACCTCTCCAGGGTAAGGGAAGAACTGCCCAATGTGGTGCTCAGAAGTATAAATAATAATTGGTAGCGCAAATAACTTCTTACATAGGTGGTAAGTTATTGGAGCAGGTTCATGTGCTCCATTTTCCATGTATAGAGGTGCATACAAATAAAAGTATAAGAATATAAGAGTTGGGCAGCGTTTTACTTCCCCTTTAACAGAAAGTTAAACTGCATTAATGTAAAAAAAAAAGACTGTGAAGTTGCAAAGAATGTACAATGTAAAGCTAACATTGAAGCTCCTCTGCCACTAACTATTGATCCCTTTGTAACGGAGCAATTTATATTCATTTATATTCATCTGCACGTACTCTGTACAAAGGACCCACATTCTCTTAGCTGAGCTTATACATACTCTCCTTTGTTTGAAATCATAGACCTCAGCATTCCACTGTTTGTTCTCAGGAGATACCCTTGGGGTCTGGTCGGCTGCTAAATATGATTAGAGAGTCCACCAAAGCCCCAACGTTTGTGCCCCAAAGGTCCACAATGTACCAGGAAAAATTCAAGAAGGTTCTTTATTTGAGAACACATTTGTCATCATCTTTCTTAATGGGAAGTCAGTTCTCACACTGTTCAATATCATACACCATCAGGGCCGGATTTACATAGTGGACGCCCCTAGGCCCACTACCATTTGTCGCCCCTGTCCCCTCCCCTTTATTAGTGCAAATTTTCATGGAGATTGTATCTCCTGTGCATCCCCAGTGTTTTTGAACCAATGTCGGTGTGGTTGGGGAACATGCCGCCCCCCTGCAATCCTGCCGCCCTAGGCCCGGGCCTAGGTGGCCTTCCCACAAATCCGGGCCTGTACACCATGGAAGCTATGGCATCAGTTAGTTTCTTCTTCTCATCTTGACTTGGTCAGCTTCCATTCTCACCAGTAGAACTCTCTACTGCTGCTCCAGCAAGACATTGGTCATATAAGATTTAGGAATGTATTTTTTTTTCCAGAAAGGGTGGCAACTCAATCAAGGCCCTTACACCATTGCCATGGTGGGCATTGCTCAATTTGGAGTTTATATATTGCCCTCTCTACAAATTTGACTCTTGCATCTTTGTGGGCTTTGGTTGCTGCTATACTTGACTCATATGTCTCTTTTCATGCTGACCATTGACCTGTCCCAGGTTCTGCTCATCCACTGCCTCTTTTATATCTATCCCTGTCACTTATCATTGCACCCTCCCTTATAAGAGTCTTTATCAAAGGGACACTATACCCCTGAACATTGCATGCCTCTATAATGCAATAGTGTGCTCCACTGCAGGGGCAATTCTGCACCCTGAGGTTGCTTTTGCAATGCCACCTCATCTTACCCCACTGCGCTTACTTTTGCAGCATTGGAGAGGGGCCAGGGGGGCCACATCGCTGGTGAAGATCCGACCATCTGACCTTAGAGCCAAAAGATCCAATCAGCCCAATATCGCCCACCTTGAGGACATGCGTATTGAGGAAAGATTCACTCATTTGGCAATCTCGCCAGTTTTGACCCTGAATTGATAAAAATTGTGGCCCTAGTAACAGATTTACAAGCTCATGGCCAATGGGGAGGGGGCAGAAATATAATTTTTAAGGGGGCCAGAGAGTAGAAGTTACACCCCTGATTACAGATGGTGAAGGATAGTAGATGTTGAAAGAGAAAGCCATGTATCATAAGAAACTCAACGGGCTTTTGCTGATTCATGGCAAACCCTAAAATACCCGTATTTCTAAATCATTCCTAGAGCCATTCAGTCTGTATCATGAGTTCTGGGACGATCGGACTCTTTTCGGGGCACTTTCTTGCAACTGACAAATTGTTGATCATTTTGATTCATTTGGAAATCCTGGCTGCATTCTAGAATTCCCCAAGGAAATCCTTAGTGATAATATACATATAAATAAAATTTCCTTTCCAAATAAAACATGGTAATCATTAAGGAGGGAGCCAACTGACAAATAAGCTGTTTGGCTGTTCATGTGGAAATAAATACCGCTGTGTTTGAGAAGCTGCCAAATACATCTTTTGTGCTGAAAAAAAAAGAATGCATGTGCCGAAAGTCACAAAATATCCGATTAAAAAAAATCTGAAATATCGCGACTTTCGGCGCAGTAGCTCCGCAACGGAAGATTCCTCCAACTGTGCATGCGCCCGAAAATGGTGATCACTACAGAAAGAAGACCGAAGGAGACAAGATGGCTGCTGTGAACTCCGCTGGACAGGACCAGCAAGGAGGGGTAATATTAAGTTGGGTGCATTTGCCCAGGGTGCCAGGTAGGCAAGGGGGGAGGAGGGAGGGGGCATATATAGGGTAGGGGGAAAGGGGATGCAAATTAGGGGGTTGAATTCTCCTTTAAGATGGCCATAGATGTGCAGATTTTATCCTTATGTCCGACAGATGATTGTTCGTAGCAATCGCCCGACCTACAACTAGCCATTCAGATTAAATAAAGTAGTATAAAGAACAAATCAGACAATATTCTGGCATTAATTGTCAGGCAGCAATAGTATTATGTCCGACAGATACTGGTTTAATTCTCCTTTAAGAGACACCCTGACCTCCCAGCCATCTGAAGAAATTAGTAGGTACACAGAGGAAGGGGCAGAGGGGGTTAGCGGCTGGGGTGGGGGGCTGTCATGGTGGCGCGGGACCCCAATCAGTCTGAAACTGTATATGTCTGTGACTTAAGTGGGCGTGGGGATCATGTGTGCAGGCCCGGACTGGCAATCTGTGGGTTCTGGCAAATGCCAGAGGGGCTGCTATAAAGTCCCATAGAAAGTCAGTATTTAGTGGGCTGGTGGGGACTGTTTGGGCTTTTGTGTGGGCTGATTGGGCCTCTGTGTACTTGAAATGCCAGGGCCTATTTTAATTCTCAGTCCGGACCTGCATGTGTGGGCCTGCGAGGGCCGATGCCGATGAACAGTTTTTTCCGATGCCTGTCATTACATGTTTGTGCATTTCCGGTGCAGCATCATTACGTTGATGTGAACATTGCTCTTTTCGGCACTTTGGGCTCTGTTTGCCTTATCTTTAGGCCAAACGTTTGACCGGCTACTTCTTCTGAACCTGTTGTCCCTGCATCTACTTTGGCAGAGACTTCAGAAATGAGCTCGCTCAGGTAACATGGAAAGTAGTCCTGGTTTTAGCTGTGGTCAGCTGTGTGTTTGTGAGTAGCACCCTCCAAGCAATTTTAGCAGCACCACCACTTGTCCTACCCCCATCTGGGCTAAAAACGTTTTACAAGGAAAACAGTCAGATACCCAGGAAATACATTTGCCTGCTGGAAGATTCCCTACTTTGGAGCCTACTTACTATTGATATGCCCAAGAAATAAACAGTGTAAAATAAATGGACTTATCTCCTAATATGTTTGTCAGCATTCAATGTGATTGCATAAAGTATCTATTAAAAAGAACTGTCTTCTGTTTTTATAGTGGTATTTTTGTCATGCCGCCAAAGCTTTATTTTATGTCAATTTAAAACCAATTAAGACAACGAATTAGCTGATAAATTCAAGGGAACAATTCAGGTGACAGACAAGTCAATGTAATGCTCATTTTACAGGTGGGCAGATTAGACAGCTCTAAGCCTCTGCAAGGTGCCAGCATCTGGCATGAAAAAAAAAATTCTATTTTCACCGGGTCTCATTCTGGGCTTGGCACAGGCAATAAGAACAGATGGGATTTGGCCTGTTATTTAGCTGCTGGAGAGTTTAGCAAATTCAGAGAAGCACAACGGGAATCCTACAGCTGCATTGTCTGTTAGAATGTTGATTTCACCAGGATGATGCCATGCTGCAGCCTGAGGGGTGACTCATTGTACCCCCACCCATGTATTATACAGACTATGCTGGGGCTTTATAAATAGATGATTAGCACCTTCCCTTATACCACCTTGTGTGCATGCTATACAACTTATACTGGCCCTTTCTCTGACATCACTTACCTTACTATACATATTATGCAGCAATTATAGTCCCTCCTTCTTCAAAACGCTCTCCCCTTATTCTCATGTGAGAATTAATGCACATTCTACCCTAGGCTTTAGCCCGGGACCCAGTGTGATCAGGGGCCCATCTAGCTTTTTTTTCAATTGTTATTTCTACTCTCTTTTCTTTTAATATTCAGGGGCGATCCTGGGGCTGCATTGCTAGTGCAATGAGCAAAATAGCTCATAAAGATACAGAAGGAGGCTTTTTGCCTCATGGCAGGAACAGCCCAGTTAATATTTATTTTTATTTGTGTTGCTGGATCTGGTCCAGAGCACCTGCTAAGAGAAGAAGGTACCTTAACTCAACCCGGCACAGAGGTCTTGGGTGCTTGTGGGCCAGGATCTGCATATGTCCGGAATAGGGTTGCCACCTATCCGGTTTTTTTTTGAAGGGCTGTACGGGTCAAAACTGCTCACCCGGTTTTCCAAATTAGGAAAAGAGGACAGGATTCCCTATGATTGACACAGTGATCAGGCAATCGCCCTGCCCCCCAACATCACCGCTGCCCCCTCCGCAGGGTCTGTATGGAAGTAGCCTAAGGGCCCCACATGTCATTAATTGGCCACTGCTTATTCCATAAAAACTGTACTACGGTTACAGACTAGTGATGGGCAAATTTATTCGGCAGGCGCGAAATTGCGAAATTTTACGCCAACGACAATTCTAGGTGCCCATTGACTTTAACGGGTGTCAGAAATGTCGCTGGTGTCGGAATTGTCGCCAGCATCAAAAATATATTAAAAAAAAGTGAAATGGGAGAAATTCGCCCATCACTATTACAGACTTATTTCCAGAAATAAATGCCGTTCTGCAAAAGACAATCTAGTGTGAAAGATATGGAACAGACTTGCCCCATGTTTAATCCTGTGCATTGTTATGGAGGCAGAGTTATGGAGTGTTGAAGGTATGGCTTGGTAAATCTAAGGAAACCCTTTTATATAGTTGTCCCTTTAATATAATAATGTGGCTCCCAGGGATATACCACTTAATACAATAAAGAGGCATTATGACAGGTATTGGATCCATTATCCGGAAACGAATTATCCAGAATTACGGAATGCCATAGACTCCATTTAATCCAAATCATTCAAATTTTTAATAATGATTTCTTTTTTTTTCTTAACAATAATAAAACAGTAGCTTGTACTTGATCCAAACTAAGATATAATTAATCCTTATTGGAGGCAGATACAACCTATTGGGTTTATTGATAGTGACATGATTCTCAAGCAGACTTAAGTTATGAAGATCCAAATTACGGAAAGATCCGAAATCTGGAAAACTTCACGTCCCGAGCATTCTGGATGTCAGGTCCAATACCTGTAATTCATCCTATAATTATGTTTCCAGCATTTCCTTTGCACAGAATGGATATAAAGGCGTTAATAATTAGGGATGCACCGAATCCAGGATTCGGTTCGGGATTCGGCCAGGATTCGGCCTTTTTCAGCAGGATTCGGCCGAATCCTTCTGCCTGGCCGAACCGAATCCGAATCCTAATTTGCATATGGAAATTAGGGACGGGGAGGGAAATCACGTGACTTTTTGTCAGAAAACAAGGAAGTAAAAAATGTTTTCCCTTCCCACCCCTAATTTGCATATGCAAATTAGGGTTCGGATTCGGTTCGGTATTCGGCCGAATCTTTCACAAAGGATTCGGGGGTTCGGCCGCATCCAAAAAAGTGGATTCGGTGATTCCCTATTAATAATACTGGTAAGGTTAATACGGTTAATAACAGGGGAGCGCCAGAGGGCATTGACTCCCTTTGACTCACAATGCTGGCCTTATGATCCCAACAACAAGAACACTAGTTCATCAGCAAGGCCAGCATGGGATTTATTAATTCTGTATGCAAGTTATATTATAAAAAGAAAATTCTCTGTCAGTCAAGAAACCAGGTAGGTATCACACTCCATTGTATTTACAGCCTATGCCAGCAATTTAGATTTCCTATTAAACTGTAAATGAAAGGGGAACAAAAACTATTTTTTTCAAAAGAGGCTGTAATACTAAAGAACTTGCAATGTTATTTGAATATATAACTGCTATTAAAAGCAGTATCTGTCTGTTTTTTTTTTTATATATATAATTTATGTGCACTTCTGGTTCTGACTCCTGGCGCTACATAAAATAACATAGCTGGCTGATTAACAGGCCTGCGGGGGGAATTGACTTTTGCCCTACATTATATATAGTATATTGAATGAATATTGAAAAAGGTGTCTAGTATTATATATATTTTGTAACCCCTTAAATCCCAGGTTCTATACTCTTTCTCCACTGTATCTCTCATCAGATCATACACTGGTTCTTGTGTTATTCAGTTGACTGGTTGCTAGGGTAAATTGGACCCTAGCAATGATATAACAATGAACGTAGTACCTATACTCAGAGTAGGGAATGGCATGCGGGTGGATTGTAGCCAGAGGCATTTTGCTCATACAGATGCAGCATCATACAGTTTATATACATTGATGGAAGTTTTCATGTATTTATAGTTAACCAAGGGGGTCATTTATAAAGTGCAGGTCAGTGAGTAAAGTTAAAAAAATTGAGTGCAAACGACCATGTTTTCTGCCTGTTTGCACCCAGCCCCACACCTTGCACCATGGGCACAGACTTTTGCACTCCAGATTGGAACACATAGATCTGGGCACACAGCTCTGTCAGCATCTAACATGTGAATTAAATGCCAGTGTGTGTGCCATAAAGCAGCACAAAAATGTCTACACTATGCAAATAATAATAATAGCATTATAGTATCAGCCTTTTACCCCAGGACCTAATTGTGATAAGACTATTTACAGATATACCCTGCTGTGCTTGGAATGAATTTGTACTCAAACGCCCCAACTGACTTTATAAAGCTTCAGTTATTAATCATTCAGCAAGCGAGTCAATCATCACTTTCAATCTCTCTGTAAATACAATAAATGTATTTTTGTTATGTTGTGTAACAGGCAATTGCATTCTCTGGTGTTTACATCACAGGAAGAAATACTGTAACAAGATCCAAGGATCTATGAAGCTCGGGCACCAGACAAAAGGGGCCAAAGTCCATAATCCAAGTTTATTTAAAGCCCTGGCACCCGTCCTCCCCAGACTCATAGTCCCACAGGTGCTTCCTGTTGCCATTTGTACGTCCCAATATACCAGGCAAGGGGCATTGTACTTGCTGTTTTCCAATAGCTCCACATTCAGCTGATTATACAATATATTGTCACAGAATAAGCCTTAGCTTCACTACACTGTGGTCTCAAATAGGGATGCACCAAATCTAGGATTCGGTTCGGGATTCGGCCAGGATTCGGCCTTTTTCAGCAGGATTCAGATTCGGCCGAATCCTTCTGCGGGGCCGAACCGAATACTAATTTGCTTTTGCTAATTAGGAGTGGGAGGGAAATCGAGTGACTTTTTGTCACAAAACAGGGAAGTAAAAAATGTTTTCCCCTTCCCACCCCTAATTTGCATGTGCAAATTAGGATTCAGATTCGGATCAGTATTCGGTTGAATCTTTTGGGAAGGATTCCGGGGTTCGGCCTAATCCAAAATAGTGGATTCGGTGCATCCATAGTCTCAAACACCTTTTACAGGGCTATAGCTGGGTACTACATGCATGTAAGGAATCTTTGCCTGGCTTGGACACCCAAATGAAGTATCAAATTAAGATGATCTGATGGTTTGCCCTATAAGATAACAATTGGATCATACTGTGCTGCAGGCCTATGCAGACTGAATTGCTGAATCCATGTTGGCCAGTAAGATTTCAACTTTATCAGCCTGTTCCTAAAGGTCAAATATATTGGTATGCTTTTATATAAAAGAGATTTAAAATCCATGAGCTGTACTATGTACACTATAGGCCATTACACGGATATTCTAGGTTAGGATACTCCTCAGTACAAAACAAATGCACTGTGAGCCAATGACCATTGCCCTAGACCACTAACCCATAGCAACCAATCCCCAGCTATCTTTCACTGGTTTAGTGCAACTAGAATTATGAAAGCAAATATCTGATTGGTTTCTCTCTAAAGGAAAAGGAAGGGTTAAAACTAAGTAAGCCTTATCAGAAAGGTCCACCTAAATATACCAGTAAACCCTCAAAGTAATGCTGCTCTGAGTCCTCTGTCAAAAGAAACACAGCATTTCTTACCTTCTATTGTGTACTCATGGGCTTCTGTATCAGACTTCTTGCCTTCAGCTTAAACCTCCAGGGCTAGGACTTGAGCATGCTCAGTTTGCTCCTCTCCCCCCCCCCCCGTCCCTTTTCTGCTGTGAGCCTAGAGCAATAAGTGAGCAGGCAGAGACTCAGGCAGGAAGTGATGTCACACCAATCTAATATGGCAGCTGCTATCCTAAACAAACAGAGAGAGCTTCTAGAGCTTTTTACTCAGGTATGGTAAAGTATTCAACAGAATAAATATAGTGTTCTAGTTTGTACTATTGCAGCTAATCTATTGTTAATAAAATGCCTCCGTAGTTTTCCTTCTCCTTTGAAGGACCGGGGTGAACATCACACCATTGTTACATCACATCCTCCAATAACAAAGCTGCATAAAAATAGGCTCATATGGCAATACATACTGAAGTACCCCATGCCAACCAGCTAGCTAGAACAGTTAAAAGAAAATATTTAATTAATTGTTTTAGATTACTCCAATGGGATAAACCGGAGAAGTTTTACAGAACTTTGTAGAGTACAGAGATGTGCACCTAGACTGGTAAAGAGGACAGAAGATTTTAGAAGACAGAAGAAATTATGAGGGTAGACTGTCAAGGTTGGAGTTGTTTCCTCCAGGAGAAAAGACGCTTGCGAGGGGACATGATTGCTCTTTATAAATACATTAGAGCAGCAGTCCCCAACCTTTTTGTCCCAGGGACTGATGTAAAGCCCTCATTTTTTGCAAGGACTAGGGGGCATCAACTGCTCATCAAGATGCACCAGCTTCAAATTTAGTGCGCCTGCATCAAATTTGGGTGTGCCATCATCAAATCTCGTGCGCCGACAGAATGAGGGCCGCATCAACTAGCCGATGCGTTGCTGCATCACCAAAAAAATATAAAACCTGCCTGATTGCTATCTGGACAATTATTGACCTGATATCGATAGGGGAGACCAGTCAGAACGCCCCCTACACCAGCAGTTAAGATGCCGAATCCGTATAAAGGACCGATATCTGCAGCTTCAATCTGCCAGTGGGGACCTTTTTTTTCCAATAGAAACGATCAATTCACCAGAGGCCACCTTGAAAATTGAACAGTGAGGTTCAAGATAATGTTGTGATGGCACATTCTATTTATGATTTGGATTTTATTATCATTATTATTATTATCAAGGATTTTTAGAGCGCCAACATATTGCGCAGAGCTGGATAATTCTTAAACCAGTATAATATCCAGGGGTGATTTAGTATAGATTATTGGTATGAACAGCGTATATATGTGAGTGTATAGATTTGTATAGTTCTGTTTATCTCTGGGATTCATTTGAAAGGGTTGAGCTTGATGAATCTTTGTCCTTTTTTTAACCCAAATAAACCAGATAAGCTATGTATATTTTTGTAAATCAGATTCCCTAATGCCATGTATTGCAAGCAGCTTGCACTGTAGGAACCAATATATATTGTGAATGATTCAGGAGTTTTGTGGCCTTTTAACAAATGGCTGTGCTGATGGATATGTTGCTCCTAATGGCAGGCATTCCTCTGGCTATGTATAGCCCGACATTGCACTGGGCAGGGCTTTTGAGGACACAAAATGTAAAGAATTACATTGAAACATCTGCTTTCCATTTCTAATAAAGCTGGAGAGTGTGTTAAACTGAACCGTGTTCCCTTCACTCACATAGAATAAGCAACAGAGAAGCCATGATTGTCCTTGGTGGTGCCAGGACCCTGATGTATCCAGGATGATCCCCTCTTATCCCCCAATAACATACAGTTCATTTTTAATGTTCTGTACTTCTGTCCCATCATTTAATATAACTTTATTGCCGGAGATAAACTGCCATCAACATGAAACACAAAGAATAATATTTCTCCCTTTTATTAAACATCAGATGAGCAAAACCTCAGAAAACGTTCCCTCCTAGGGGCAGCGCTGATATGAAGGTTCAGTGATGTGCTGGAACAGATAAGACTCTTATGAATATGAATGGAAGCACAATGGCAGCATTCAGCACAGGCCGGCATTTTATTTCTAATTGGGATTTTAAAGAAAACCACTAGATGGGCTCCTAAGGGACCTTGCTCCTTCCTAATGTAAATGATTGAAGATCAGAACACATCTTGAGAAGGACAAAATTCAAGTTTCTCACTGAGATACAGAGACAATATTGTCACAGATATTGTGATTTATGGAGCTGAGTCCTTCCACCCACCATTCCCATGTCAACTGAACTACCCACACGCACCATGAAAGCGCCTTTTGAAATGGCTGCACATTTATTTAATTTTTCATTTACAGCTACGACACTTCGGGCAGAAATGCTATCTCAGGCAATCATTCCTTAACAATAGAATATAATAAGTTCTGCTTTCAAAAAGTGTTTATAATTATTATCATTTACCTGGTGCCATTCCTCTTCCCTCTCTAACTCCACCAGTATTTACCTGTGTCAGACTCCAACCCCAACATACCTGCTGTCATTGCTGTTGAAGCTCTGGGCTTGGGAGCTTGGCCCCAAAACCCATAGACCAGGGGCTCCCAACCTTTTTTTGCCTTTGAGCCACATTCAATTGTAAAAAGAATTGGGAAGCAACACAAGCATGAAAACAATCCCTGGGGCCAAATTTATTCACCAGGCAAAATAATTTTGACGCCCATTGACTTCAATGCATTTGACAAATTTTTCTCTGTTTTATAATAAGCACCACTGGAAGCAACAGCCAAGAAGTTGGTGGCACTGGTGTGGAGCAGCAAACAGGTGGAAGGGAGCTCTGACTGTGCCTTTCATCCCCTGGTGCTCCCCATATTGGTGTAGGCCAAAACTAGGGGTAGGCAGCAGAGGTATATATCTAGGCACAATGATGTGGGAAGGGGGATGCCATGACCCTAGGCACATACCTCTGCTGCTTTTTCCAAATCTTTCCCTGCACATCCAGATGACTAGTGAGCAGTGATTGTGGTTGGCAAGAGATGGTGAGCAGGAGACGGTTGCAGTGGGAAACAGTAATGACTGGGAGCTTTCCTTGGGAACATCAGCTATTGGCTCAGTTCTGCTGATCAATTCTACAGCCTAGGCTGGCCCTCAATTTCACTGATGAGTCCCTCTTTGTGACTTCACCAACACATTCTCCTTCCATCAAGACGCTACTTCTTTATTGAGGCCTGCCTTCCTCTTTCTCCCACCAGCCTCAAACCCAGACAAGGGATTGGCTCATGAGCTGTCCTTCAATTTATTAAAGCATGGATGCTTCAAAGATGGTTTACTAGCACTCTAACAGCATATTTCTTTGAAAAATCACAAAACATTTTTTATCATGCTCATCTATTGGCACAGAATACACATATTGACACCAAGTAGATTTTTTCTGCAGAATTATGATTAGTACAAGGGGAATACCTATGACACAGTTTTGGATTCTTGTCCCCTGGGCTGGTAGGCCACACCCTTTCTGGTTTCTTGTATGTGTATTATAACACAGAATAAAAGTTATGGATGTCAGGTGTGTCTAGATTTTTTAATTTAAACATATGCTATATTCCTGCCATATTGCTTCTTAATGACTATAAGAACAAACATGAAGCAGGCTGAATGTACTTGTAATTATTGTTACTTTTTAACATTCCTCTTAACTTTCAGTTCAGTAGACTGACTACAGTGGCGCCTATAAGCCATTGAATGGTTGCCTCTCTTGTTTTCCAAGGATTAGATAGAGATCGGCAGTTCCAGATGGTCAATATTTTATTTATCACAATAAACTTAATCTACAACAGTTGGAGCGCCTGGCATTGCGGAGCCTGCAGGACAATCAATTCATTATTTGGCTCAGAGCTCTGTACATGTAGTTTGTACACTGAAAGCTGCTGGAGAATATTCCCTACAGTTTCTTAATACATAAAGTCATGCATTTAATATGGACTCAAAATATGTTTCCCTCTACAACTGACTTTTCCCAATTGCCATTGACCCTGACGGGTGTTCTATAGCCTTCCTTATATGTCATAGCCCTTCTACTGTGTTATAATGCCCTACAAGATAACAAGAAGAAGACATGACTGAGTAACAAAGCCAGGTATTTGAACAAAGCCAGAAATTCTTGGCCCATATCAGAGGCATCTACCTATAATTTGGTGCACACAGAGTGAAACTATAGTATATGACCAGCCAATGTATTCCTTTATACTAAGTACAATTCAGACATTGCTTCCTGATGACTGCCCTCCCTTCCCCGATTGCACCAAAAGTAAGTTGAGTTGCAGAGGGGGGCGTTGGCTGCCGATGGGTTAGTGGGCAGTCAGCAGGGGCCTCTGCTGATGGCCCCTGAGGTTGGAGACTAGATGGGACTTACACACCCCAGTCTGACCCTGGAAACAGCTCCCTAAGTACTTAGATGTTAATAGTTAGTTTTTGTGGCTTGGGTACCCGTTTTTATAAAAAGGCAAAGGCATAGCATTATCAGCTGATGGGGACCCAGAGGAATAGAGACTCCATTGTGGGACCTACAATACCTGCTGCATAGAGGGCAATAATTGCTGCATAAGGGGACAGCCTTGGGCATCCTTCCATTTTGGCTGTACACTTTTCCAACTACACTTCCTTTTAGAATGTCTACCATGCTAAATTATACCATAGGTTCCATCTGGTGAACCTGGGTCTGATCATGCTTAGAATAGGACGGCTCTGAAATCTGGTCCAACTGAAGTAAACTGCACAGTGAAATCACATCCAACCTCTATAGAAGCCAACAGATACAATTTACAGAGAAGAGATCAGAGTGATCAGACACTTTCTGTGGCATTTTATAGTGTTCTTCATTCTCGTCAACAGGGTCTCTTGGGAACTGGGACCAGGGGCATACCGGGGCTGCTGCCTCTGCCCCCACCCTAGCTACAAATCCCTCTGACCCAGCCACAAATCCCCCCTGGCCCCCCTCTGCCCTGGCCGTAACCCCCTCTGGCACCCCCCACACCTACTTCTATTCCTTGCAGACACACAGAGGGCCAAGGAGGGAGGTTCAGAAGCCATGCCAGCAGTTTTGCGAAGAGAGCCGGTCTGGGCCGGTGGGACCCATGAGGGCCCTGGCCCACCTGGTTTTTCCCGGTATCCCACCGGCCGAGTCTGACCCTGGTGGTCGGTTCCAAGGAAAATGCAGTCATGTCTAACTAAAAATATATATTTTTTGCATAATGACAGAAAGTGTGCTGCTATGTAATTGTCCAATATACATTTATATTACACAAGAGCCATGAAAGCTGTGTTCCTATGTGTCTCTTACTGTTCTCAATGCTGAAACGTTTAACCAGTTCTCACAATGCCTAAGGAAAATAAGAGAGCCATGCAAGTGATCTGGGCTAGGGAAAAGCTGGATTCTGCTGCACTGTTTCTGTAGTCAGGAAAGCAGTTAATGGAATAGCAAAGTACAGACAGATACTTCTTTCAAGAGATGGTGCCCTGGCTGGAATTGAACCTATGACCCCAATGCTGAAAGGCAGCAATGCAAACCATTGCCCAAATCATGCTAAGGTGAGCCGAATGAAAATATTTGGTTTAGATTTCTAAGCAATATAAACCCACCATCAAAACTCACCCTCGGGGCAGTGGGTATTTATACCAGGGTGTCTGGATATTTTTCAATAAATAAACCCTGTTTTTTGTGCCTTGTCTTTTCCAAGCTAATGGGCGATAAAGTAAAAGTGAGGCCATCTTCCTGGCACATTTTGAGTTCCATGTTTTACTGGAGAAGAAGGCGTCCCTGTAACTTTCTGAGCATCTTTTGCAGCACAATCCAATGCAGTTTCTCCCCAAGAACACAAAACAAAAGGCTCATTGTTTGTGTAATCAGCTTTCCAAACATGTTTTTCGCCTGCAAAATATGTAACAATTATGAAAATAAACAGCAGACCTCCTGCTTCACAACATGTGGGCATAATCGAATGATAAAGGTTTGGCAAGGGGTGAAATTAATTTCAATAATTAATCACCGCGGGCCAATCAGGCAGTTTTATTTTTCTGCAATGAGCTAATTCCAGCACTTAACCCACTCTGTCCGGCCACATTGTCTACATTATCTAAGGCCATTGCATAAGTGAGACGCTTGTGTTGGGCCGACAGATGTTTTTGAGGTACAACTTCCATCATCCCACAAACTAAAAAGGCCAATTTTAGACACTAAAGCCTAAAATGAAATAGGGCTGAAAATGCTGTAAATTAAATAATGAATTTACTGTACCAGCCCAGGGGTGTGCCAGCCCTTACAGTAATGATCCAGGCCCTCAAGTTGTCCCCAGAAGCTTCTTGGTTCTTGTTAGACATTTTTGTTTAAGTGTCAGTGGCACTGCACATGCTCAGTGTGCTCATATTAGCAGAGTAAAGAAGTGATGCACCGAATCCACTATTTTGTATTCGGGCGAACCCCCGAATCCTTCGCAAAAGATTCGGCCGAATACCAAACCAAATCCGAATCCTAATTTGCATATGCAGATGGAAATTAGGGGTGGGAAGAGGAAAACATTTTTACTTCCTTGTTTTGTGACAAAAAGTCACGCGATTTCCCTCCCCGTCCCTAAATTGCATATGTGAATTAGGATTCGGTTTGGCCGGGCTGAAGGATTCGGCCAAATCCGAATCCTGCTGAAAAAGGCTGCATCCTGGCCCGAATCCCTAGAGTAAAGTTACATTTGTTAAAGTTATATACTGTAGTATAAAGTTGATGCTACATTGAATTAGGGATGCACCGAATCCAGGATTCGTTTCGGGATTCGTTTCTTGATTCGGCCAGGATTCGGCCTTCTTGAGCAGGATTCGGATTCGGCTGAATCCTTGTGCCTGGCCGAACCGAATCCGAATCTTAATTTGCATTTGTAAATTATGGGCGGGTAGGGAAATCACGTGACTTTTCGTCACAAAAGAAGAATTTTTCCACTTTTTCCTTTTCTGCCCCTAATTTGCATATGCAAATTAAGATTCGGTTCGGTTTTCGGATGAATCTTTCACCAAGGATTCTGGGATTCGGCCGAATTCAAAATAGTGAATTCCGTGCATCCCTACATTGAATTAAATCCTGATGCAAGCTGGGCTTTTAACAAAATATAGAATAAATGTGCCCCCTCCCTGAAATTCACCCTAAATAACCTTTGAGTTGAGTTCCCCAAGGTAAAGGTAATGCTTACCTTTGAGTCAACTTTATGTAAAGCAAGCAAGTGACAATTTGCAATTGGTTTTCATTTTTTAATATTTGTGGTTTTTGAGTTATTTTGCTTTTTATTCAGCAGCTCTCCAGTTTGCAATATCAGCAATCTGGTTGCTCGGGTTCAAATTACCCTAGCAACCATGCACTGCTTTGAATAAGAGACTGGAATGTGAATAGTAGAGGGACTCAATAGAAAGATGAGTAATAAAAAGTAGTAATAACAATAAATGTGTAGCTTTAGGGCTCTTACAGATGAGCATTTTTAGCTGCGCTCCCCTGCGTTCCAGTTTCATGCATTCAGCCACAGGGGAGCGCAGGGGTAGACGCACTGAATTCTTTTCAATGGGGCTGTGCTCACACAGACGAATGTAAGGGCCGAATGCAAGAAAAATGCAACATGCTGCGTCCGAACCTGCGTTTGGCGCTTACATGCGTCTCTGTGAGTACAGCCCCATTGAAAAAAATTCAGTGCAACTACTCCTGCGACTGAACGCATGAAACTGGAACGCAGGGGAGCGCAACTATAAACGCCTGTCTGTAAGAGCCCTTACAGAGCATTTGTTTTTAGATGGAGTCGGTGACTCCCATTTGAAAGCTGAAAAGTCATGATTAAAAAAAACTATATAAAATAAATAATGAAGACCAACTGAAAAGTTGTTTGGAACTAGCCATGATATATAACATACTAAAAATTAACTTTTTTTTCTACAGCACTAACATTCTGCAGGACATTACAGAGATTATGCATCATTCACACCCAGAGGCGCTTACAATCTTTGGTCCCTATCACACACATAAATCATTTTGTCCTTTAAAGTCCCTTTCCTTTCATCGCCTCTCAAGGCAGGATCTGACGCATTGCTGGAAACTCTGCAACTTCAGGTCCTGTTTAGAATAAATCCTAAAAATAACAGGTTAAAATGGTATATTACAGAACAGCCTATTCCTAACACATTTTATTCGCCAGGCGACAAAATCTCCCCGAATCTCCATGTGTGGACTAGCCCTTAGTAGTCCTCTACCTTTCTTCACCTATCAAAACCGCAGGCAAGCAAACTGCAAATCTCTTTGCTGGAAACTCAGACATTCAGCAGCTCTCCTAGAATTCATCAGAAAAAAATTTAAAAGAGAATTTCACCTTTCAATTAATTTGAAGCACCTTTTAGTGCAGTTGCCAATAGCAACCAATCAAGACGTTTCTTTATAACTGTTAATAGACTGTTCAAAACTAAATGCTGATTTGTTGTTATTGGCAGCTGTGCAGATACAATTTAAAGGGCAAGTCAACCCCAAAATAAAAATATGCCTAATAAAAGAAAACGTAATTCTTAGCTACAATATACATTAAAAATGTTAAAACAATTTATATTGAAATCACCATTGTGTCATTTAACTCCTAGTTGTTACTCTTGTTGCAAAAGTCTTGGTTTCCCAGCAAAGACAGGTCTGTAAATCAGCTGCCTTGTCTTACATTGTATCAACAGTCTGAACCACCAGTGCAGAGTCTAGAAATAGACAAACACTGCTTTCAACAACAATACATATACAATTAACTTAAACTAAAATTTGTAATGAATATATATTGAAAATTTTCTCAGAATTCTGTTTTGTTTTATTAAGCAGTTTTTTTTATTTTGGGTTTGACTGGCCCTAGCAGTGAATTTCAGAAGGCTAGATTAATCAAGTCGGGGAAGCTTGAAGATCAAAAGGGAAAGATTGCAGTTATGTCCCATATAATAACCCAATAACCAGACACTGGCTAAAAAAGAAGACGTCAATAAAAATCGTGTTATCATTAGAAGAGATGGGTGTTATTAGAAAGAAGGAAACTGAGAATGTGACACATTGTGCTGGGTTAGAAACGGGGGACTTTAATTGTGAAACCGGATTTCTGTGCAGGGATTGTAATTACTTGATGTAGATCAATAAATCCACAATGCACTCATTCCACTGGGGCTTTATCTTTAGGACATACAGCTCACAGATCATTTAACTGACTGGATCAGTCTATTGTTTACTCCACACTAGTACTAACAAGCCTTAATGAACAAATCCAAATATAAAGAGAAAATAAAGCTAACCCCAGGCAGAGCAATTTGAACCCTGTTACCAGTTTTAGACATCTTGGCCCCTCGCAGTCAACAATGCACCTAAAAATATCTCCTTATTGGACAGGGAAATCATCTTGGGTAAAATATATGAACCCCTTAGATACTCAGCCAAGTATCTATAAAAGCGGCAATACTTGGCTTCTTATAAATTGTATTTACCATGTTAGGGACCCAAGGGCTGTTTCCCAAAAACAGTCGCCCTATGGACGCTCAGGTACCTTTATGGTAAATATGGCCCTGGCATCACCATTTTCGCTGACTCTATCATATCTAGTGAGAGAGACAAAATGTGGTAACTCAAAGAATCTTCTTTTCCCTGACCCAGGACTGGAACAAGGGGTAGACAGATGGAAGAGCTCTGTGCCTAATTCTTCCCCACTGTTAGGGCAGAGACACACACTCAGATTCCGAGAGATTAGTTGCCCGGTGACAAATCTCCTCTTCTTCGGGGTGAGTAATCTTTCCAAACTGCCTCCCGCTGGGTAGAATGTAAATCACTGGCGGGATTGCAATCAGTGCGCTTCGTTCTCCGATGTTGGCCAAAGTTGCCTCACAAAGAAACTTCGTACGACTTCCGTCGGAGATTTAGATTCTAGTCGGCGGGAGGCAGTTCGGGCAGATTAGTTGCCTCGAAGAAGAGGCGATTTATTGCCGGGCGCCAAAATCTCCCCGAATCTGAGTGTGTGTCTCTGCCCTTAGACCCTAAGCACTTGCCTCTCCTGCCTACCCCTAGTTCCAGCCTTGGCAAGTCTAATTCTATGTTTGGGAGAGACCACAAAGATGGCAGCGAGGCTCTTCTTTCCAAAAAGAAGCACTAGCCCATGGATATAACAATTTAGAGTGCTGACATTTAAATAGTCCCCTAGTAAATTGGGGTTTCCATATCTCTGGAATCACTATTTTGCACCTGTAGGGATATGTAGAATAGCCACCCCTAGTATTATTGTCAGGCAGTCCCTCCATGTTATGGACACCTAATTGGGTCGTAAAATACAGTTGGGAGGGGTACTGTTTGCTCTTTCTACTCTAAGCTAGGCCCCTGCTACTTCTAACAGTGACCAGCAGATGGCCCTGTGCTGGGATATAAAAGGCTCTGAAGCCATGCTTTGAGTCGTCCATTTTGTGTTAGTCCTGGTCTGAGTAAGCAGACAGGACCCCTGTGGAACCTAAACTCAAATAGAGTCTAGTCAGTATAGTTTATATCCTTAATAGGTCGCTCTAGGAATGACAGACAGTTAGATTATTTAGTTGAGCAGTCTGAGGCTCCTACGAGGATTGTAGTGGGATTAAGATCCCAGGGTACTCATTGCCCAGAAGTAGGGACTAAGTGTACAGACCTAGGGTAGATAGATTCCCTTCAGGTTCCACTTAGGGAAAAGGCTGAAAGCTGGGTGTACCTCCTCAAAGCTGCATGTATTGTTCCTATCTCTGAGGAGAATCATACTGACCAAAGGTGTTGTGAGTACTGCCTATTCAATGTATTGTATGAACCTGCAATGTTCTGATCTATGTACACTCCACTGAGGATTGTATACTGTGCTCAATAAATCTGTTATTTGGTTAAAGGACTGGGGAGGAGTCGGTACGAGATGTAACTCTTTATGCCCTTGAACTTGGTCTGCTTCGTGGGCTCGTCTATGTTACAGCGGAACGGGTAGGGATTCTCCTGCCACTCAGGCCCGTCCGGCCCCTGCACCAGACACAGCTTGTCCCCGTCACGCACGAACCCCGCCGCCTCCCCGCTGCTCTTCACGAAGGCCGAGAAGCGGTTGAGGTTGCGGCTGACCGTGGCGGAGCCTTTGCCCGGGGCTTGTGAGGAAGCGATGGAGGCGGAGGTGGAGTAAGGGCCGGGCGGCAGGTCGGAGCGGGTGGATAAGCGGAATCTGCTGCTGCTGGAGCCTTCGTAGTCATGGTAACCGCCCGAGTAACTGCCACACGTCGGACCAGCTGGTTCCTCGGCCGCAGTGGAGCTACTGTCGTCCCATTCGTCGAGTTACATCTCGTACCGACTCCTCCCCAGTCACACGGGGCTGCAGGTTCACCGCCGCTACAAAAACACTTCGACTGGCTCTACGCGCGTCTCCTCTACAAGTTTCCAGTCATGTCACAGCAGAAAGGTCTTCATGTGTCGGTCCCGCAGCTTCAACTCTCTTCACCTCACTTCACACGCTGTCAGTAGAATATTGGAGCTAGCCAGGGAGGACAAATCGAGCGCTGCAGGAAGGATGGTCTCCTTTTCGCCGTTTCTGAAGAGGACAGGAAGTGGAGTATCTGTAAGTTATTTCTTAATAAAGGCTTTGCTATTTTAAATTTTAATTTGTGTTGGTGTTATTTTTTCGTTATGTACTAACGAATTTTTGAAAAAAAAAATTTGATGTTACTGGTCCATTAAGTTATAAGAACCACTGGCGCCCAATTCTTTGCACCCTGATTACAGTTACAGTTGCACTACACCCTGCTTCCACCTCGATGCAAAGGCTCACTCCCTAAGATTTAAGGTCTCATCCGGAGCATATGTACTAGGAGTGAAGCCCATAGTAGAGTAAGGTGCACTCAATTTACTATAGCGCTACACACCTATTTTGCCCTTTTCCATATCTTTTTCGTGCAGATAAAACTAAAATGACTGCTTTCCAAATTTAATTTATATAGATCTTTAATTTTTATCTGCCAACTCAACTTGGATGGTCAAGTGCTACAGTATTTGAATCTAATTTAGAATAAAAAAAAACTGGTCATTTTTGCTCCTTCCCTACAGTATTTATACTGTTTAATATTCTACATCCTTTAGAGATACATGATGTCTCCGAGTTGTGTTTGTCAGAGCTGGGAAAGAACAGTCCTTTAGAATGGAAACGTTCTGTGCGCTCATCAGTTTACTGCATTTATTCTAGAATACTCAGGGCCTATATTTTACTGACTATATGGACAGATATGGTGAGACAGTAGCAGGAAAAGTACTGGAAAGGAGGAATTTTCCCCAGATTTTTGGCAATGTTTTCATAGGCTCCAGAAATAAGTGTATATGTTATTGGAAAGATTTGTCTCTTCAAACTGAGTTGTAGGAGAGCTGGAAAATGGACTGGAGTTTGTTTGCAGAAGAAAGGGTGGGTTCTCCAACCAACAGCCCATGTAAGTATTTTGGGCTACAACAGGTTGTAGTGTAAAAAAATATATTAGGGACTTTTCAGTAACAGACTGAGACTTGTGAGTTGTTTACCTTTACATGAACATTTAGTACAGTGGTGTAACTAGATGTTACTGGGCCCCACGGCTGTTAGGGCCCCCAACATATCCAGAGGTTGTCCTTTTTACCAATATACATTGAAATTTCTCATTAATTATGGACTCACATGGCCCCCATATCTCCTAGGCCCCCCTGCAGCCGCAGGGTCTGCTTCCTCTGTAGTTATGCCCCTGATTTAGTATATTGTAGAAAGTGATATTCTGAGAGAATTTGCAATTGGTTTTCATTTTTTATTATTTGTGGTTTTTGAGTTAGTTTTATTCAGCAGCTCTGGTTCCTAAGGTCCAAATGACCCGAGCAACCATGCACTGATTTGAATAAGAGACTGGAATATAAATAGGAGAGGCCTGAATAGAAAGATGAGTAATAAAAAGCAGCAATAACAATACATTTATAGCTTTACACAGCATTTGGGTTTTTTTTAGATGGGGTCAGTGACCCATGTTTGAAAGCTGAAAGAATCAGAAGAATGCAAATAATTCAACTATAAACTATAAAAAAGAAATTATGAAGACCAAATGAAAAGTTGCTTCGAATTGGCCAGTCTATAACATATTTAAAGTGCACCACCTGTATAACAAAAAGAACTGTAAAATGGTATGGAAAGTGTCTCTAGTTTCATACCGAAGTGTCTACTTGTTACATTATGGAAACACCCTATAAAACTACAATTATGTTTAAATAAAACTCACTTGATATCCTTGCCTTGCACTGTTTGAACTTAACCCTGACAACTTGTTATATAACACATAGGGGCCGATTCACGAAGGGTCGAATTTCGAAGTTAAAAATACTTCGAAATTCGACCCTCGAATTGAAATCCTTCGACTTCGAATATCGAAGTCGAAGGATTTAGCGCTAATCCTGCGATCGAACGATCGAAGGATTTTTCGTTCGATCGAACGATTAAATCCTTCGAATCAAACGATTCGAAGGATTTTAATCAAACGATCGAAGGAAAATCCTTCGATCAAAAAAAGCTTAGCAAGCCTATGGGGACCTTCCCCATAGGCTAACATTGACTTCGGTAGCTTTTATCTGCCGAAGTAGGGGGTCGAAGTTTTTTTTAAAGGGCAAGTACTTCGACTATCGAATGGTCGAATAGTCGAACGATTTTTACTTCGAATCGTTCGATTTCGTTCGACTTCGATCGAATTCGATCGAATTTAACCAATTCGATGGTCGAAGTACCCAAAAAATACTTCGAAATTCGAAGTATTTTTCATTCGAACCCTTCACTCGAGCTGAGTGAATCGGCCCCATAGTATTCATGGTATTTATGTTAAAACAACAGAACGACAATAATAACTACATCCATTTGTTGTTTCACATCAACAGCAGTCGCGGCTCAGTTTTGTTTTCCAACAGCCGGGGATAGAGAGTATAACTTACCAATACATGTTCTGTACCAGGTTATACCATCATGCCAGTGTGATGTCATCATGATGTTGTCATGCAGCGACTATGATGTAGTGCATATGAAGTGCACCCCACCCTAAACACAAATCGGGCACATCAAAAAATACAGTTTGACTAATAAAAGAGCAAATGTTACAGCAAGCCCCCTTCTAGAATAAGTAATTGCAACATGTACATCATGTGCTCAGTGATGCCATCAGTTATAACAGATTTGTGACACATGACTCACTGATACTTGTGTATTATAATAAATCATTTATGATAATATCCTTATCATTTACAGTAGGGGGTACATTATCCCTTATAATACATGAGTGATACTCAGAGTTCCCTGTATAACTCAGTCTGCAGCCTTGTGCCTTTATATGGTCACAGAACAACCCCTCAGTGACTTCTAATATCCTTATCATTTACAGTAGGGGGTACATTATCCCTTATAATACATGAGTGATACTTAGAGTTCCCTGTATAATGCAGCCTGCAGCCTTGTGCCTTTATATGGTCACAGAACAACCCCTCAGTGACTTCTAATATCCTTATCATTTACAGTAGGGGGTACATTATCCCTTATAATACATGAGTGATACTCAGAGTTCCCTGTATAACTCAGCCTGCAGCCTTGTGCCTTTATATGGTCACAGAACAACCCCTCAGTGACTTCTAATATCCTTATCATTTACAGTAGGGGGTACATTATCCCTTATAATACATGAGTGATACTCAGAGTTCCCTGTATAACTCAGCCTGCAGCCTTGTGCCTTTATATGGTCACAGAACAACCCCTCACTGACTTCTAATATCCTTATTATTTACAGTAGGGGGTACATATGTGCATAGTAATACATATCAGAGGCTAGTTTCTTATTAGTAATAGTAATATATAGTTCATGATGAAATTACAGATATATTGCACTGTATAAAGCGTGTTTCCCACAATGGAAACTTTGCATTTTATTCAAACGAATGAAAAGAATTGTGGCAGCTAAACAGTTAAGCTTGAAGTATGGTTTCCAGCACCCTCAGCAAGTTAGCAGAGAACAT
The DNA here is from genome assembly GCA_038501925.1 of Xenopus petersii. Lineage (NCBI taxonomy): Eukaryota > Metazoa > Chordata > Amphibia > Anura > Pipidae > Xenopus > Xenopus petersii. The sequence goes on along the minus strand of CM076674.1, from coordinate 183,291,313 downwards.
GGGCTCATTTATTGTGGCCTCGGTGCAGTAACCCATAGCAACCCATCAACATTTACCTTTGGTCCCTCTACTGCTGTTAGAATAATGAAAGTGAATTTGTGATTGGTTGCTATGGGTTACTACAATTTGGCCTAATGTTAGTCAGCCCCACTGATCTGACCGTGGTACAGCCTTCCTCATGCTGTGATTGGCTTTACATAATTGTGCCAATCTGGCACCTCTTGTTGTTAGATACAGTAGATGCTTTTATATCAGCAGATGGATGTTATGCAAATCCAGAATAAATTGGTTCTTCTGTTCAAATGCTGATGATCGTCTCGTAACCATGATCTTGTGTATATATATATATATATATATATATATATATATATATATAGGGAAATAAGACAAATTCCGATTTCCAAACTCATACTCATTAGCGATTCCTTGCTTCCAGACCTACGGGAGGATTTTCGAACAACACACCAAAAATCATCATTCTCTGCACATCCAATAAACCTGGATGGGCTTTATAACAGCAGCAGATGTTACGCTAAGCCCAAAATCAGCGCCGCTTGCCAGAAACTCCCACAGAGGAATAAACAGGGGCTTCAAGACAATGAAACCTGCTTTTTTTCTTTTTTTTTTGCAAAATTCTATTTTTTTTAATAAACCTACAAAGGTTTTTGGAACGAGAAACATAACGTAAATAAGATCCACGCAGAGAAGTAATTCAAAACATACTCCTCTTTAAAGCAAATGAGGTGGTGGGGGTGGATGGATTTTATGAGCCCAAATGGGCATAAAATGAGACCACTAAATCAAATTCAGTATAAAAGGCTGGGGTTGTGAGTGCAGCTGGGACATGTAGGGAGAGCCAAGCTCTCAAATAGCGTTTGATAATTTTAGATTCTGCACGCTGCACCTTTCTAATTAACACCAGCCCTTTAACTAGTTTATAGGAGGATCGGATCAGAACAAGGTAACATAGGGCTCATTTATGATCGCTAGTGCAGTGGGCGGTTTCTGACATTCAAAATGCTTTTTACCCAAAATCAGTGGCGTAACTAGATTTTACAGGGCCCCATAGCAAATTAATTTTATATATTTATATATATATATATATATATATATATATATATATATATATATATATATATATATATATATATCATATCCAGAGGTTGTCCTGTTTTACCAATATACACGTATGTTGAAATTGCTCAATACTTAGGGGTAAATTTATCAAAGAGTGAAGTTCCGCCACTAGAGTGAAATTCCGCAGCTCTCAACTCATTTCTATGGGATTTTGAAAGGAGTATTTATCAATGGGTGAAAGTGAAAGTTCACCCTTTGATAAATACGCCTATAAAAATCCCATAGAAATGAATGGAGAGTGGCGGAATTTCACTCTAGTGGCGGAACTTCACTATTAACTTCACTCTTTGATAAATATACCCCTTAGGGTCTCATAGGGTCCCCTATACCTCCTGCCCCCCTGCAGTCGCAGGGTCTTATTCCTTTGTAGTTACCTCCCAGCCCAGAATGCTTCCCACAAATGGGGAAAGTGTAAAGGTGGCCATACACTAAAAGATCCGCTCGTTTGTCAAGGTCGACCAAACAAGCGGATCTTAACCCGATATGCCCACTAACGGCTGGGCGATATCGGGTGAATCCGAACATTTGGCCCTGGGGCCGAACGATCGGATTACAATACTACGAATGGGCTCCGATGGGTCGCAGGACTGCATCAACTAGCCGATGCAGTCCTGAATCGTACAAAAACTCAAACTTGACTGATTGATATCTGGCCGATTTTTGGCCAGATATCGATTGGGAGGAACCGCCCCCAAACATGGGCAGATAAGATGCCGAATCGGTCTAAAGGACTGATATTGGCAGCTTTAATCTGCCCGTGTATGGCCACCTTTATTCTGTCAATGGGCAGGAGTAGCTTCTGATGCAATTGGCACAATGTGGTACAACCCACTCAATTACTATTGACATGAATTGGACGCAATTGTGCTGAAAATTGTCAGCACTGGGATGGCAGCATTTTCAGTAGCCATGTGCCAAAAAAACAGACAGATGGGTAGGGTTGCCACCTTTTCTGGAAAAAAATACCGGTCTTCCTATATTTTCATGGTTTTTCCCTATAAATAACATTGACATCAAACAACATTTTTACCGGCCAGGGGCAAACCTTACAGATGGGTTCGGGCTACATCACTACACGCTACGATCTACTTCCGCCTCTGGCCATTATTATTCATATACTCGCACTAGCATCGCCCTGCCTTCTCCAGGGACAGCACAGATGGGTGGGTTGAGAGTGGATATACTGTTTAAGTAGTAGGTAGGGTTCAGTTTGGGATTGGGTGGATTAGGATCAGGTGTGGGTAGACTTTTTATAGACCTACAAAACACTAATTTCAAGTATTCAACATCAAAATGACAATCTGTACATGCAGATGGAGTGTTCAGGGCCAGCCCCGGACTGGCAATCTTTGGGTTCTGGCAAATGCCAGAGGGGCTGCTATAAGTAGAAAGTCAGTATTTAGTGGGCTGGTGGGGGCTGTTTGGGCCTCTTTGTGGGCTGATTTGGCCTCTGTATACCTGAAATGCCAGGGCCTATTTTAATTCTCAGTCCGGACCTGTTCAGGGCCCACCTAGTCTGTCGCTTAGGAGCCCCCACAGCAGTTGCCAGCTGTAGCTCCTCCATATGGCACCAGCCAGCCACCCCAATCCCCCCACGGGACCGCACTTCCACCTTTTGGTCTCAATCGGGGCAGGGGGAGGGCTGGTACCCATGTATTCCGGCAGGGGAAGTGGTCCTGGTTAACCAGGGGTCATGGGGCCCACTGTTTTTTCCTTGTGTCCCTCCAGCCCAGTTTGACCCTGTGTGCGTCTTTATGTGCAAGTCTGCTGCTCCTGTTGGCACATTCCACTGGGGGAACCATGGAATTACCCCCAGCTTGAAGGTGACAGTAAGTTTTGGGATCTGTTGAGAGGTGCACTTGTGCATGATTTGGAACAGGAGGGACTGTGCACGCAGTGTCTTTGGAAACAAGTGCCTTAAAGGATAAGTAAACTGTTAAAATAAGTGAATGTAAAATTGATGAGAGTGCTATTCTAAAAACACTTTTGTCACTTTCATTCATTATTTATTTTGTTTTCATTCCAAGGACATGTACTATTAATATGAATGAATTTTGTTACAACAGTGACACCTGGTCATTTTCCAACCAGTCTGACCACCAAGTAGTCAAGGAAGTCTTTCTCCTGACAACTTCCTTGATTATTTAGTGGTCAGACTGGTTGGAAACTGACCAGCAGGTGGCGCTGTTGTAACAAAGCGTGTTCCTATTACCAAAACAGGTATAGGATCACTTATCCGGAAACCCGATATCCAGAAAGCTCCGCATGGCTGTCTCCCAAAGATTCCATTTTATCAATATAATCCAAATTTTTAAAAATTATTTCCTTTTTCTCTGTAATAATAAAACAGTCGCTTGTACTTGATCCCAACTAAGATATAATTAATCCATATTGGAAGCAAAACCAGCCTATTGGGTTTATTTAATGTTTAAATAAATTTCTAGTAGATTTAAGGCATGAAGAACCAAATTACAGAAAGATCCGTTATCTGGAAAACCCCAGGTCCCGAGCATTCTGGATAACAGGTCCCATACCTGTACAGATTTCCCTTAATATCATTGAATAAAATATAAATAAACAATGAATGTAAATGACAAAAGTGCTTAAAATATCAACCTCATCAATTCTACATTAACTTATTTTAAAGGTTTGCTTATCCTTTAATGAATGGAAACTGTGTCCATTTTGGCGCAACACTTATTTGACACAGTTGTATCAGTCACCATAATTTAATGGCATGAAGCATCAGTACATCAGAGACATACAGCCAAATGCAAAGACAGACAGATTTAGTCTCATCAGTAGAAGATACTGGAAGTGGGGCTGACGTGTAAGAAATGGACAAGGAGAACAAAGGCAACTTAATATAAGAATGAAGCTGACAGAAGGCATCTAATTATGTGATCCAGAACTAACATATCTCTCTTTCAGCTCCGCTTGGTTAGTTTCCCTTACGTACAATTCTTTTCCCTTTACATCTGCTTCACACTGTGGGCTTCTCGTTAATTTTTATATCTCTGTTTAAAAGTAATTCTTAAAAAAAATTGGATTTCATCTGATACATAATGGCCAAAACAGTTTCTTATTATAACGTTTCAGCTGTTTCATTTTGCCTTACCATATAATTCCCCTTATACCATATATCTTACTATACCCTACACTAAAAGGATATCCCCCTTGCAATATACAACTTGCCTAACTATAAACACTGTCACACTGTTATAACCTTGGTCTTTCTTTTCATTTTCATGATATTGACAGCTTTCCACTGCTCATCAAATGAATATGTAACAGAAGTGACCCCTGCTGAAAGAAATCTCGAAGTTTAAAGGGGAAGTAAAGTCTAAAATACAATAAGACTAGAAATGCTGTATTTTGTATACTAAACATAAACATGAACTTACTGCACCACAAGACTAATCAAACAAATGATTTATGCTTTCAAAGTTGGCCACAGGGGGTCACCATCTTGTAACTCTGTTATACATCTTTGCAAGACCAAGACTGTGCACATGCTCAGTGTAGTATGGGTTGTTTAGGGATTGTTATAAATTATTAAAACAGCACAAGTCAAATAATATCAGCCAGCAAAACTGATTAATAATCAGAATATACAGACTGCACTGGGTCCTGTGTTGTCATGTGATCTAATGTGGATTTTATAGTTTTTGTATTGTTTAATACAAACTTTCTCCAACTCTGCAGAACCAGCGGCTGCAGCAAAATAATTCTCCAAATAGAATCCCAGTTTATCTGTTTAAATCTGGCTTCATGATCTTTTCCCTGCAGCTGGAGTTGGAAACAGTAAAGGGGATATAAAGGCAAAAATAAAATACAATACAAATCTCTACATAGTCACCGACTGCTCTACAGGGAAACAGATGGAGGCTGATCCGGAGATTATACATCGCAACAAATTTGCCAGATTGTGTGAAGATGATGGGAGTATGAACTCTGGATTGGCAATTCTAGATGGGGCTGATCTCTCTAACAGCCGGGAGACCAGTTTCTCTAGTAGTGGTGGGGGGGAGAGTAGAGTCAGGCCTAAGCAGATTGTGGTTGTAGGGGACTCAATTATTAGGAAAGTGGATAGGGTAATTTGTCGTCCGGATCGCTACAACCGAACAGTTTGCTGTCTACCTGGTGCCAGGGTTCGGCATGTGGTTGATCGGATAGACAAATTATTGGGTGGGGCTGGGCACGACCCAGCTGTCTTAGTACATATCGGTACTAATGACAAAATAAATGGTAGATGGAAGACCTTAAAGAATGATTTCAGGGATCTAGGCTCTAAGATCAAGGAAAGGTCTTCCAATGTAATCTTTTCTGAAAGTTTGCCTGTGCCACGTGCAAGTTTAGGAAAACAGCGGGAGCTTAGGGAGCTTAATGCGTGGCTAAAGTCTTGGTGCAGGAAGGAAGGGTTTGGGTTCATAGAGCACTGGGCTGACTTTTCGTTGGGGTACAACTTATACAGCCGTGACGGTTTGCACCTCAATGGAAGGGGGTCCGCGGTGCTAGGGGAAAGAATGGCTAAGAGGTTGGAGGAGTGTTTAAACTAGGCAAGGGGGGGGTGGGTGAGAGAAAGGATTATGGGGAAGCTAGGGAAGACGGGGCAGTGGGGTTAGTAAGGGGTCATGGGGGAGGAGTGAGGGGGGCATACAGTTTACCAGCTAAGGAGGTCCCTCTGTTACAAGGAAAACAGAATAATACTAACTTAACGTATAATTCTTTACCAAGTAATGCACATTTCAAAAGTATAAGTAATAACCTCCGCTGTATGCTGGCAAATGCACGGAGTTTGTCAGGTAAAATGGGAGACCTAGAATTAATTGCATGCTCTAAAAATTATGATATAATTGGTATCACTGAGACCTGGTGGGATGAAACATGTGACTGGATTGTGAATTTAAATGGTTACACCCTTTTTAGGAGGGATAGAGGGATTAAAAAGGGTGGAGGAGTGTGTTTGTATGTAAAGCCTGAATTAAAGCCATGCGCTAAAGAAATAAAAATAGCTGGCACTGGTGAGGGTGTAGAATCACTCTGGGTAGAGATTTCGACTGGGCAAAAGGTATCAAAAAGAATTATCATTGGTGTATGCTATAAACCACCTCGTATAAGTGTCGAGTATGAAGCCGAGCTACTCTTGCAGATACAAGCGGCTTCACAGCTGGGTCAAGTTGTTGCTATGGGTGACTTCAATTATCCAGACATTGACTGGGGTAATGGGGTTGCTAAGACAGAAAAAGCTAGTAGGTTTGTAAATATGCTGAATGACAACTTTTTATTCCAGCTCGTTCAAGAACCTACTAGGAATAACTCTCTTTTGGACCTTGTAATAACTAACAATACTGAACTCATCTCTAACATTTGTGTGGGTGAGCATTTAGGGAATAGTGATCATAACATGGTCTCCTTTGAGATTCTGTTGCAGAAGCAATTCTATAAGGGAGTAACTAAAACACTAAATTTCAGACGTGCAAACTTTTACAGTATAAGGGCATCTCTGCAACATATTAAGTGGGAAATGCTTTTCACAGGGTTAAACACAGAACAAAAATGGGAAGTCTTTAAAATGCTGCTTAATAAATATACTTGTCAGTATATTCCACTTGTAAGCAAGGAACGTTGTTGCAAAGCAAAACCTTTTTGGTTCAATAGAAGCGTTGGTGTTGAGGTGGGTAAGAAAAGACGTGCTTTTAAAACTTTCAAGTTAGCTGGTACAGCCGAATCATTTATAAGGTACAAGGAGGCCAATAAATCATGCAAAGAAGCTATAAGGCAAGCTAAAATTGCTATAGAAAAGGATATTGCAGTAAGCAGTAAAAAAAATCCAAAATTATTTTTTAAATATGTTAATAGTAAAAAAATGAAGCAGGAAGGGGTGGGTCCCTTACTATCAGAGGGGGGTCAGCTGGTTGATGAAAACAAATTAAAAGCGCAGATTCTGAATTCATATTTTTCATCTGTCTACACAAATGAGGAATCAGTAAGTGAAGGTTTCCTTCTTAACAGTCCCAATTCTAGTAATACAACTAATGATGCATGGTTCACACATGATGAAATTCAAAAGAGACTAGAACATGTTAAGATTAACAAAGGTCCAGGGCCAGATGGTATTCATCCCAGGGTAATTAGCGAGCTTAGCTCTGTGATTGCCAAACCTCTTTACTTAATTTTTCAGGATTCATTGAGATCTGGCATAGTGCCGAGAGACTGGCGAATTGCTAATGTAGTGCCTCTATTCAAAAAAGGATCCCGTTCTCAGCCTCAAAACTATAGGCCAGTTAGTCTGACGTCAGTGGTAGGAAAGCTTTTCGAAGGGTTAATAAAGGATAAGATACTGGACTTCATAGCAAATCATAATACTATGAGTTTGTGCCAGCATGGTTTTATGCGTAATAGATCTTGCCAGACTAACTTAATTTCTTTTTATGAGAATGTAAGTAGACACCTCGATTCTGGGATGGCAGTGGATGTGATTTACTTAGATTTTGCTAAAGCATTTGATACAGTGCCACACAAAAGGTTACTGGTTAAATTAAGGAATGTTGGCCTGGAACATAGTATTTGTACTTGGATAGAGAACTGGCTAAAAGATAGACTACAAAGAGTGGTGGTAAATGGAACATTTTCTAATTGGACCAATGTTGTTAGTGGAGTACCGCAGGGCTCTGTACTAGGTCCCTTGCTTTTCAACTTGTTTATTAATGACCTGGAGGTGGGCATTGAAAGTACTGTTTCTATTTTTGCAGATGATACTAAATTGTGCAGAACTATAGGTTCCATGCAGGATGCTGCCACTTTGCAGAGTGATTTGTCTAAACTGGAAAACTGGGCAGAAAACTGGAAAATGAGGTTCAATGTTGATAAATGCAAGGTTATGCACTTTGGCAAAAATAATATAAATGCAAGTTATACACTAAATGGCAGTGTATTGGGAGTTTCCTTAAATGAGAAGGATCTAGGGGTCTTTGTAGATAACACGTTGTCTAATTCTGGGCAGTGTCATTCTGTGGCTACTAAAGCAAATAAAGTTCTGTCTTGCATAAAAAAGGGCATTAACTCAAGGGATGAAAACATAATTATGCCTCTTTATAGGTCCCTGGTAAGGCCTCATCTGGAGTATGCAGTGCAGTTTTGGAATCCAGTCCTTAAGAGGGATATAAATGAGCTGGAGAGAGTGCAGAGACGTGCAACTAAATTGGTTAGAGGGACGGAAGACTTAAATTATGAGGGTAGACTGTCAAGGTTGGGGTTGTTTTCTCTGGAAAAAAGGCGCTTGCGAGGGGACATGATTACACTTTACAAGTACATTAGAGGACATTATAGACAAATGGCAGGGGACCTTTTTACCCATAAAGTGGATCACCGTACCAGAGGCCACCCGTTTAGACTAGAAGAAAAGAACTTTCATTTGAAGCAACGTAGGGGGTTCTTCACAGTCAGGACAGTGAGGTTGTGGAATGCACTGCCGGGTGATGTTGTGATGGCTGATTCAATTAATGCCTTTAAGAATGGCTTGGATGATTTTTTGGACAGACATAATATCAAAGGCTATTGTGATACTAAGCTCTATAGTTAGTATGGGTATATAGAATTTAATTAAAAGTAGGGAGGGGTGTGTGTATGGATGCTGGGTTTTCATTTGGAGGGGTTGAACTTGATGGACTTTGTCTTTTTTCAACCCAATTTAACTATGTAACTATGTAAGATATAACTGCTTGAGTTCTGCACGGCTGAGAAGTAAGGCGGGGGCTCCCCCTGCTGTTCATAAGTATGATTGTTTCCCTGCAGAGCAGTTAGGGACTGTCTGACAATTCCTATCCACAGCAGTAAATGAAGGGAGAATTTCACTGCATACTTCTTAGAAATCGAGAAGTTTAAATAGCAAAAAGATATTTCTCTGCTCAGTTCTGTCACTTAACGTTGTTGGCAGTAGAACTGAGAAGAGAAGTGTCCAGGGATGCTTCCTGCATCAGTACATTAATCTTCCATTGTTCTGTCCAGCAGCCGTCTGCTCAGAACAGGGGGCTCTTGTGTTACAAATTGATGATATATGCAGCGTAGCATCATGAAAAACCAAAAGTGAAAAATTTAAATTGCTCAGACGGTCAACTTTACATGTTCTGTTTGAGAAGGCGGTTAGGTATTGATGCATATTGTCTAGAGCAGGTTGGGCACTGATTACTGTGTGAATTCACTTTTTTACATACACAGTCATAATATTTGCTCTGACATCTTGCATTTCTATACACTCTGTCCCACAGTCCCAGCCTTTAGCCCTTTTTGTCTTACTATATGCACTGTTCCATGGTTACACCTCAATTATAGAAATGAGATATGCCTGGGGGCAACTGATACTCTGCAAACAGACGCTTGGACAAGTCACAACACCAGAAAAGCACAGCTATTTCTATATATATATATATATATATATATATATATATATATATATATATATATATATATATGTATATATACACACACACATATACATATACACAAAAAATGGTTGATTTTAAGCTGTAATTATATTAATGAAATACCTTCTTCATTACATGCCATGGCACAAACAAGCCCAGGCTCAGTAGGAATCAGTTACTTTTATCCCACTATAAATTAATATTAAGGGCTGAGTCTCAGACTGGATTCCTAGGTTTAAATGTAACCATTGTATTCAGCATGGGCAGCCCCTAATCCCTTCTGCTTGCTATTTTCTGATACACTGAGAGAGTGGAAATTTCCACACTGCTCTTGATAGAGAGAGAGGAGGGGGCATTCTGGGGAGCCGACTGCTGCCTTTATATCTGTATATCCTCTAATACACATCTCTACTGCTTGCTTCCTTTTTCTGTGATATGAGCAGCTATTGTGTAGCACTCACACTCACTTTCATACATAGTGTGACATTATAATGTGATACTACTGATAGATAGATAGATAGATAGACAGACAGACAGACAGACAGACAGACAGACAGACAGATAGATAGATAGATAGATAGACTGATAGAGATAGATGATAGATAGATAGATAGATAGATAGATAGATAGATAGATAGATAGATAGAGAGAGAGAGAGAGAGAGAGAGAGAGAGAGAGAGAGAGAGAGAGAGATAGATAGATAGATAGATAGATAGATAGATAGATAGATAGATAGATGATAGATAGATAGATAGATAGATAGATAGATGATAGATAGACATAGATGATAGACAGACAGACAGACAGACAGACAGACAGACAGACAGACAGATAGATAGATAGATAGATAGATAGATGATAGATCGATAGATAATAGATAGATAGATAGATAGATAGATAGATAGATAGATAGATAGATAATAGACAAAGTGATCAAAAGTAAGAAGAGATATGGGGAGAATTGGTGAAATAGACCAGTGGTTTTCTTATGGCTTTTTCAGTTTAAGGCCCACATTCAGGCTGCGGCCCCGTTAGGATATAACATGGACCCAAACATATGCAAACATCACATTTTCTTCCATTCATGCATAGTTCAAGGAATATTTAGGACAGCGAATAAGAGTTGCCCCCCAAGCCCACTTTATCTGACCTTCAGCTTGATCTACCAGAAGTATCTAAGAGCAACTAAGCCCCTGCCAAGGCTTTGGGCCCCCTAGACGTGTGCCAACCCCACTGTTTTTGATCCACTGCAACTGACACATACTGTCAATAGAATGAAGGACACAGCTGACAGAAGAACTGACACATATACACACAGACAGACATTAAGCTCTATATGACTCAGTCAGGACACATTGCCATTTTATTAGCACATTACACCCAATTATTAGCCCCTCACTTGCACAAGGCAACCTCCTTTATATTATTATATCTGCCTGATGTGCTCATAGTTCCTGCTCCTTGTCATTCCCTGTGGCCACCCCTCTCACTAACACAAACTCTGGGGTAGGTTTCAATGAACAGCAGATAAATGTCAGAGAGGAACAATCAGCAGCTCCCAGTCACTAGGGTAAATCTCAGTAAAATTCCATCTCTGTGAGATGCTCCAAATAGTTGTGTGGATGTGCCCTGTCATAAATAGACATAATTTCAGTGGAACAATGAGGCAAAGTGATCCATGAGTACTTCATGCTCCTCATGAGCCCATTTATTTATTCTAAATCTAAATGTAAAAAAACCATACCAACTCGGTTCCTTGTTCTGCTGAGACAGAAAGATTTTCGGAGGTAATGCATTTATTGCAAATTGCTTATTTCTCTATGAAGATGGAAAGCGGCACTCTGGGAACACTGTTATGTAATATAATATGTTTTGTTTCCATTGTCAGGAACAGAATATACTAAAAGTGGACTTGAATTTGAACTAAAATTGAAAGCAACTTATTTAGGTGCATATTGTAAGTGCTACAGTGGAGCCTTAATGCCCGAATCATAAAAGCTTTAAATACAGTACATGATAAACCTATATTTCTATATTTCACTGGCTGGACTCGTTTACAAACTATTATCTATCTATGTATCTATCTTATATATATATAATCTATCTATTATCTATCTATCTAATCTATCTATCTATTATCTATCTAATTATCTGTCATCTATCCATCTATTATCTATCTACCTATTATCTATCTATCTATCTATCTATCTATCTACCTAATCTATCTATCTATTATCTATCTAATTATCTGTCATCTATCCATCTATTATCTATCTATCTATCTATCTATCTATCTATCCAAACACTCAACAAGATCTCACTGTATGGAACTGTATGGGTCGCAACATCTTTTACAAGGGGCTTGTGAGCAACATGTTGCTCACAAGTCACTGGTTGGGGAACACTGTTTTAGCAGCAACACATATAAGATATTGGCCAGCCAGTGCTTCATGAGTGGGACCATCAGGTTGTCCATTCTGAGTAACCAGCAATTGATCTGTGCTAAAAGTTTCAATGCAGCAGAATTACCCTACAATCTCATATAAGATGATGATGAATGAATGAGGGGTTGTGGCCATGAGCCTTTGGTTGTCTGAAGGTCAAGGCTATAAAGGATGTAATCTGAGAATGAGTTGGGATAAGCTTGAGACTTGTAGGTAGTAGGAAAGTTCTTGGATGATAGCAGGTGATTGAATTGATTGAATAGGATCAAGATGGAAAGTTATATCCAACAGAAAATGAGGGCTTTGCAAACTTGATCCAAAGTTAAAGTAGTGAATCCACAGTGTATGTTGGACTGGGGAAGAACTGAGTTCTTGAAGGTAAATGTGTCTCAGTCATGTTCTGGAAATAGAAGCCAGAGGAACTTGAGGCAGGAATGTGTGTAGGAGGTCAGAAATGATAGATAAACATGAAAATGTGTCCTATTTCCTCAGGGTCTGAATCATAAACGGAAACATTTTGGCATGAAGTTACAAAAGACAGTCTTCTTCATGGGTTTTCTCCAGCCTGGCGGTACTTGGATATTTTTAAGAAGTATTATTAGTCTCCTGGTGTGCGTGTGGGGGGGAGGGGGTTAAAGTGTTACTTATGTGATGCCAAGAGTTATTGTTGTTTGACATTTCAGCAAACAATTGACTAACATTAAAGAAAAAGGATAATGCCAAATGAAATATTTTTTGCTTTTCCACTGAAAATGACCACGGATCCAGTTCAATATTCCGTTTCATTATCATTAGACTCGTGAAATCCTCAATTCATCTCTAAAGATCTAATGATCAGTTGTGCTGTATTACATCACATAGCTATCAAAATGAAATACAGGTATGGGACCTGCTATCCAGAATGCTCGGGACCTGTGGTTTTCCGGATAATGGATCTTTCTGTAATTTGAATCTTCATACCTTAAGTCTACTAGAAAATCATGTAAACATTAAATAAGCCCAATAGGCTGGGTTTGCTTCCAATAAGGCATTTAAGACCACAGGGCCACCTGATGGTCATTTCGGCCAACTTCATTTCCTGAGAAAAGGAATGTCTCTTGATATTGCGCTGCTTAGAAAATGAAGTTTGTGAACAGAGAGGAGGCATCTCATGTTTCTCTGGTCAGTTCTAAGCAGAGCTATGACATAAAATGTCTCTTTTCTCTAGAAATTAATTTTCAACTGACTATGTGGAGCTGTAGTTTTAATTTTTGTGTATCAAGTGTCCATCTGTGCGGGGGGCGTGGTTATTAGAGCAGCCATGTTTCTACCTACATCAATCAATACTCACTAAGAATTAGTTGGGGCAGTTCTGGTATGTTTCAAACCCTTTAAGAAAGATGAAGAAAGACTCTAACTGCCCTATATGTAAGATATAGTAACATAGTGGGGCTCATTTATCAACACTGGGCAAATTTTCCTGAGGGCAGTTACCTATAGCAATAGCAATCAGTGATTAGCTTTTTAAAGCCAGCTGCAAGTAGAACAATGAATGCAGCAATTTGATTGGTTTCCATGGGTTACTGCCCATGGACAAATTTGCCCAGTGTTGATAAATGACCCCCAGTAAGTTCGGCTGAAAAAAGACACACGCCCATCAAGTTCAACCTTTTAACTATATTTTAACCTGCCTAACTGCTAGTTGATATATAGGTTTGCTTTTTGGCCATTGCCACAAGTGAAAGGCCAATTCGGGTGCGGTAAGCAACCCAGTCAACTGCGTCAACCCCCCACACACATTCATGCATGTGCGCATGGATGACCGATTGAAAGAGCATGCACAGGCCATTATGAACAATATAAGAAGACCTGTCAGTGGTGGGGGACACAAAGGCCGGGACTCAGGGTCAGACTTGGCCAATGAAACACCAGGAAAAATCCGGTGGGCCCCACTGGCCTCAACCAGCTCCCAGCATGAAGCCTTTGCTGCTGACCTCCCTACCTACCCCCCAGCATGACTGCAAGAAGGAAAAGGTACGTGCAGAAAGAGGTACCTGTCTGGTGCCCCCAAACTTTGCGCCCTACAGACATGCTTCCAGTGTCGGACTGGCCCACAGAGATACCAGGAAAAGTCCCAGTGGGCCAAGATGTCAGTGGGCCCTCGTGCTGCTAAACATTTGGCCTATTTCACGGCCATTCCCTATTTCTATAAGAACAAATAGACTAAAAAGATGGAATCATAGATTATAGTATGTAAAGAAAAGGAAAATAGATGAGTGAGGAAAGGAAGAATAATAGTACTAAGAGTGGGCCCCTGGTCTAAAATTAATTGGTGGGCCCCTAGTCTAAGGTTTTTGAGTGGGCCCCTGGTGTCCCAGTCCGACACTGCATGCTTCTTCTGCCTCCACTAACTTTGGGAACAACCCAGGCTTAGATGTCGAAGATTCTCACTTCTACCAGGCTTTTATGCCAACATCAGCTTATCCGTTGCTCACATAAAAACATGAAAGCGAGTAGTCTTCCTGCAATTTATCTCCTGCACATCACCATTCCCTCATAGTCATTAAGGTCTTCTTCTAACTAAGGAGCACATGGGCTTCAGCAGCTTCTAAGGCCTCTACAGGTTGTTTCTTGCACAATGAACCGCAGGTGTGAACTGTGTTGTTTTCAAACTGCTTTGTTTCTCTCGTTTACTCTTCACTCTATAGAGCTCCGCGGAGTTGGATAATTATGTGCTTGTGTTTTCTCATTAGGAAACCTGTTGTTATTTTATCAAGGTTTAAAATGGAACAGTCAAGCAATCCCCTCGTTGTGCGAGAAAAGTTTTAGGTTTTTTTTTTCAGTCTAATTAACAAGAAGGGAATGAACAGAGAGGAGTGACCTTATTTCAACAGATCCATTTGGTTTCGGTGATTAAAAAGGCAAACTGGGAACTTCCATTCAAGAACTGAAAGAAAAGACTTTTATTATTGATACAAACTCTAAATAAACTCTAAATAACTTGTCAGCTTTGTATGAGTCATTAGCACAAGTTCTCCTTCAAGCTTCTCTAATTAAAGGAACACTATCATCAGAATAAAACGGTATGTTAGCTTAGTCTTGAGTAAGAGCGATCCTCATAGTGTTTTGGCACACTTGCCATTCCAGAAACAATACCCCCTATTGTAAAATATAACAATATTATAGGTCACCTTAGAGTTCCGTGACCATACAAGGGCACAAGGCTGCAGGCTGAGTTATACAGGGAACTCTGAGTATCACTCATGTATTATAAGGGATAATGTACCCCCTACTGTAAATGATAAGGATATTAGAAGTCCCTGAGGGGTCTGTGACCATATAAAGACACAAGGCTGCAGGCTGAGTTATACAGGGAACTCTGAGTATCACTCATGTATTATAAGGGATAATGTACCCCCTACTGTAAATGATAAGGATATTAGAAGTCACTGAGGGGTTGTTCTGTGACCATATAAAGGCACAAGGCTTTATACAGGTCATGAACTCTGTGGTGACTTCTAATTTCCCCATATTTTATAAGAGGAGGTACATTATTTATTATAATACCAAAGTTTCAGTGAATCATATGACAGAAATGACATAACTAAGCACCGTTTGTATGGATATAATTTACAGGATATTCATGGCTCTTGTTTTAATATTTAAGGGATATTATATTATACTAGACATTAAGCCCGTTAAATTAACGGGCGCTAGAACATATGTAGTGAAACATTCGCCAGAGACGGTCCGTGGGGCACATGCGCAGTAGCGCAATCCCACGGACACAGGGACTGGACGCAGAGACACGTCAACTTTATTATATAGGATATTTTGAGTATTATAAAAGTGTATAGCAAAACAGGCATGGGATCTGTTATCTGGAATGTTCGGGACCTGGGGTTTACCTTAAGTCTTCTAGAAAATCATGTAAACATTAAATAAACCCAATAGGCTGGTTTTGCTTCCAATAAGGATTAATTATATCTTACTTTGTATCAAGTACAAGCTACTGTTTTATTATTACAGAGTAAAATATACTGAAATATACTAAAAAATGTGGATAAAATAGAGTTTATGGTCTTTCTGTAATTCGGATCTTTCTGGATAACTGGTTTCCAGATAAGGATCCCATACGTGTATATGCTTACAGTTTATATCCTGCAGGGAGTTGCTTCTGGTTATATCAGTATAAATAGAGGATCAATTCACTAGGTTATTCAATAACATCATCATCAATATACCCCTGTAGTAAGCACAATCTCTGCAGGAAAAGATGAAGCTATAATAGTCCTTTAATTACCAATGAAGCCGGGCGGGTTCTAGAAAAATTACATAAGTTCCAGAATGTTAAAAATCACAGAACACCTAGACAAAAATAAGACTTTCAGGCTCACATAGGTTGATGTGTCAGCTCCAAAACATGGTTTATTAAAACTTTCCACTTTTTAGCTGTTACTCAGCAATAACAGATTCCTTGGCCCGAATATATTCCCTTTGGCCAGATGCCTTCCAAGAAAGGCTGCCCACTAGTAAAAACTTGGCAAAATACAGAAAGAACATCACAAACTCCAGTTTGAAAAAGAAGGCAAAGAAACACTGGTTAGAGAAGTAGAACAGACAATGTATTTTTCCAGTTTATTATTGCAAATTTCTGATTAAAGGGTAAACATGACCAGTATGTTTTATATATAGTCACAAGTTTGCATTAGTTGTTATAATGCCATGATTATTCGATGTAGCTGTTTGAAGGTAGAGAAAGGCTAAGGGTATACAAGTGTGTGTATGATGGGAGACAAGGTGGCTGATATTGGAAAAAACCTTGGATATTCATACCTCCCAAATTTCCCATTTTAAGAGGGACAGTCCCTCTTTTGACAGCTCAACCCGCAGTCCTTTCTTTGTACTGGAAAGTCCAGTTTTTCTCTGCACTGAACAGGCAGAAAAAGAAACAAAGTTTCTAACTTAAGAGCCCAGAACAGCCACAACTGCAGATAAGATACTTTTGTAACAATTTTGAGATAAGCAAATAAGTAATTGTAACAACATAAGATAACAGGTCCCTTGGGAGAAGTTAGAAGACTCACAGCTTAGTGGCAATTCAGCTTCATTAGCAAAACTTTAATAACTGGAAAAAAATACAGAAATATGTTCAAACTTTTATAACCTGCCAAATTTTGTAAAATGAACATGGTAATTAGGGGTGTGGTCACAAAAACAGGTGTGTTCAAAAAATTGCCGCACTTGACGCAACAATGTTTTTGTCCCTCTTTTTATTTCCAAAATGTTAGGAGGTATATGGATATTTGTTGTCTCGCCGATCGGCAAAGGGTTACTGCTGAATCATCAGATAGAGGTAGAGTGATTTTGTTTCTATCCGCATATTTGAGGATTCAGCTCGTAAAGTTTGTAGTGAAGAGGAATGATCTTTCCATCGTACATGGTAACGTGTATGGCCAGTAGCCTCCTTTAGTCCTATGGCACCCATGTTGCTTTGACTGCCAGAGTGCACTGAGAACTGTAGTCAAAATGATTTTAAATTCCTTTTATCGTCTTCTGTTGAACAGAATGGGGAATGTGCCCTCACAGGCTGGAGCTAGGGGTAAGAAGGATGTGCCTTGTGCACAGTGGGGGCCTAAATGGAGGTGGAGTGATTGGTGAGAAAGGAAAGTGGCAGCGGCAACAGGGGGTCTCTACAGATCAGTGACCGGTAAAATTTTACTTGAGACTAAAGGTGGCCATAGACGTGGAGATTCACTCATTTGGCGATGTCACCAAACGAGCGGATCTCTCCCTGATATGCCACACATTGAGGTGGGCGATATCGGGCTGATCCCATCATGGGCCCAACGATCGGATCGTCATGCATCCAATACGATCCAACAGGATTTTTTAACCTGCCCAATCGGCCAGATATCGGGAAGCCCCACACACTGGCCAATAATCTGCCGACTCGATCTGTCTGCAGCTTTTATCTGCCTGTGTATGCTCTGCAGCTAGGCATCACCTATCTCCCCTTGCACACAAACCCCCCTCCACCTTCCAGCAACACCACAACTAATTGCTTGCAACCCAAGCACCCGCTGCCCCCACCGAATACTTCCTACCCAGTTGGTCAATAGATCATGTCCCCCACCCCCCTACAATTTAGCCCATACCCATTGCACCCTAGGCAGCCTCCTATACTGCCTACATGTTATGGCCCTGCTGCAGATCAAACAGCAGTGTGGGAATTGCTTCTAGTCTGGTGGGGGGGGGGTGATGGTTTGAATTGAGCAGGGGGGGGTGGAAACTTGCCATAGTACTGCAGAAGAAGAATAAATCTTTTCTTTGCTGACAGTGAAATCTCCTCTCCTCCAGTCTCACTGGCTTGTTGTCTTGTCAGCAAAAAGATAGACATGGCACACAAGGCGATTCAAACAGGGGACTAGCCCCTTGTGCGTTTATTGCGTCACAGCATTTCGGGGGCGTTCCCCCTTGATCAGGTGTCGTCTCCCTTAAGGTCTGAGCACCAGACGGAATCGTTCCTGAAGGGCCCCAAGTGTGCACGTGACTTCCTTAACAGTTGTTGTCTTGTCAGCCCACTGATGTACTGTATACAAATAATCATATATCATATGAGTATTTGCCCTGTTCAGCCTCTCCATACGCTTGTATTCAGTGGCTAGAGTGGACCAGGCCCCCCTGCAAAAAAATCTTCTAGGGATGCACTGAATCCAGGATTCAGTTCGGGATTCGGCCAAGATTCAGTCTTTTTCAGCAGGATTCGGATTCGGCCAAATCCTTTTGCCTGGCAGAACCGAATCCGAATCCTAATTTGCATATGTAAATTAGGGGCGGGAAGGGAACTCATGTGACTTTCCTTCAGAAAACTAGGTAAAAAAATGTTTCCCCACTTTTTCCTTTTCCGCCTCTAATTTGCAAATTAGGATTCGGTAATCCAAAATAGTGGATTCAGTGCATCCCTAAAATCTTCAGAGGGGCCCGGTGCACTCTGATCCCCATCCACCTGCCCACTTCCCGTCTCGCCTCCACCCCACCCACTCCCCTGACTCCGTCCACTCCCCACCCCGACTTGAGATCCCCTTCCTCACCGCAGGTAAGAGAGCAGCTGGGGAGGAGGGTTTTTTCATTAGCTATAAAGGAAGCTGACCCCACAATCTAGGTCCCCCTGTTCCCTGGGCCCCCAGCAACTGCGGAGTCTGTTTCCTCAATAGTTACTCCACTGCTTGTATTTTTTAATAAACATCTTTATTCGTATATTTCTTACTTGTTGCCTCCCTGAGCTTTTTTACAGTTAAATGCTTCTTTTTGCTTGAACTGAATTGAGCCCACGAAAGTGACCAAGTTGAATTCTCAGGCAACAAAGAGTTGGCACATTGTCTATAAGAAGTCTGAAGTTTATGCTGACAAATTTCCATTATAATTTTGCTGTTAAAGAGTTTCAACCCAATTGAGCACCTCATTCTGAAAACAATAGGAAAATCCTCAGTCCATTGGGCAGAAAAATTAGAAAAACATGTGCCAAAATTCTGTTGGAAATGTGTGAGCACCCTGGAATTGTGTTGGAGATACGAGCTTGGGCATAGTTGTATCCAGCATGCCACAGGTATCCAAGTATGGGATCTGTTATCTGGAAACCCATTATCCAGAAAGCTCTAAAATACGGAATTGCAGTATCTCATAGACTGCATTTTATCCAAATAATCCAAATTGTTGGAAAGTATTTCCTTTTTCTCAGTAATAATAAAACAGTACTTTGTGCTTGATCCCAACTAAAATATAATTAATCCTTAATGGAAGCAAAAAACCTGTCTATTGGGTTTTAATGATTTAAATGATTTTCTAGCAGACTTTAGGTATAAAGATCCAAATTACGGAAAGATCCATTATCCAGAAAACTCCATGTCCCGAGCATTCTGGATAACAGGTCCCATACCTGTACAACCTAGTTCCCAAATCCAAGGAATAAAAGGCAAATAGGAAATGAGTACCGAATGATTTGGAATATGGTGCCATTCTGATACCATTTACCCAGAGGGCCAACCATATTAAAGTTTTTTAGTACATACAGGTATGGGATCCGTTATCTGAATCACGCAAAGGCCGTCTCCCATTTTTAAAAATGATTTCCTTTTTCTCTGTAATAATAAAACAGTAACTTGTACTTGATCCCAACTAAGATGTAATTAATCCTTATTGGAAGCAAAACCAGCCTATTGGGTTTATTTAATGTTTATATGATTTTCTAATAGACTTAAGGTATGAAGATCAAATTACTGAAAGATCTGTTATCCGGAAAAAACTAGTCCCCCCCAAGCATTCTGGATAACAGGTCCTAAACCTGTATAGAAAGAGCACACATTGTAAACAAATTCTCATACTCGGAATTTGTTAACATGAGCCTTAATATAATAATAATAATAATAGCTCACAGGCCGTGTCTGTGCTTTACAAATGCACATGAAGTGTGAGTTCATTATTGGAAGCGGCCGCTGCTTTCATTGCGTGACATTCTCACCTTCCCTGTGTCTGGCAGAAGTGTGAAAGGACAGGAAAAGCGAAATTCTGTGAATGTTCCCTTGTTTTTAAAAAAGGCTCTTTAAAGGAACAGTAACACCAAAAAAATTATGTTTTAAATTAATAAAACTATAATACAGTGTTGCCCTGCACTGGTAAAACTGCTGTGTTTGCTTCAGAAACACTACTATAGTTTATATAAATAAGCTGCTAAGTAGCAATGGCGGAAACTGAAAATAGTTTTTTGATATTACTGTTCCTTGAATGGGATGTTGGGATGCTGTCTGTCTTGCCTGATAATTATCTTTTATCTTGATGTTGGTCAGGCAGGCTGTCAGGAAGGCCCTAAATAAGGGCCAATAAATTGCTGACAGTTGAGAGGAGCCAAGTCAATGGCCCATTTATGGCCCAACAAACTGGCGGGGGTTCATAAATTATAATACATATTACAGATATTAGAGATTACATTGAAGTTCCATGGACTGTATAATCTGACCTGAAATGTTTTAATTAAACATGGTGGTAGAACTCCTCCGTGACTTCTAATCAGGGCCGGATTTACATAGTGGGCGCCCCTAGGCCCACTGCCGTTTGTCGCCCCTGTCCCCTCCAGGGGGACATGAGCAATGGGGATTGGCCTATGGGAAATTTAAAAAAATGATTGTATCTCCAACGCATCCTCAGTGTTTTTGAACCAATGTGGGTGTGGTTGGGCAGCATGCCGCCCCCCTAAAATCCTGCTGCCCTAGGCCCGGGCCTAGGTGGCCTTTCCACAAATCCGGGCCTGCTTCTAATATCCTTATAATTAATTGTAAATTAATAAAAAGTATTAACATATTATTCCATACCTTTTCAATTCCACATGACACATACACACGTATATATATATATATATATATATATATATATATATATATATATATATATATATATATATATATATTAGGGATGCACGAATCCAGGATTCAGTTCGGAAATCGGCCAGGATTCGGGGGTTTTCAGCAGGATTCGAACTCGGCCGTTATATAAATATATATAAATAATTTACTCTGTTAGTCTTGAAACTTTACATTACCTTTTGTGAATACACTTTAGTGCAGGGCTGTCCAAACACTCCATTCTTATTTTAACTCCATTGTTAAATTATTGTAATTTTCTTTTCAACTTAAAGTGGTTGTTTAACCTTGCATTTAACTTTAAGTTTCCATTTTTTATTATTTCTGGTTTTTGAGTTACTTAGTTATATTCTCTCCAATTGCAATTTCAGCAATCCAATTGCTAAGATCCAAAGTACCCTAGCAACCGTGCATTGATATGAATAAGAGACTGTAATGTGAATAGGAGAGACCTAAATAGAAAGATGGGTAATATAAAGTAACAATAGCAATAAATGTGTAGCCTTAAAGAGCATTTGTTGTAGATGGGGTCGGTGACCCCCATTTAAAAGTTAGAAACAGTAAGAAGAGAAAAAGACAAATAATTCAAAAACTACAACATGAAGGCCAATGGAAATGTTACATTCTAACTAAACATACTAAAAGTTAACTTAAGGTTTAACAACTCCTTCAATGTAAAGAGCTGGGTAACTTGCCAGCACTTTATAAACGAATGATGATAAATAGATTAGGATCTGGCTCTCCTTCAGTCCTGCCTGCTCAAGGCCTTCAAAGACTCATCTGAATAACATTCCCAGGACTCTCAATTCCTTTCTCAATTGAAGATTCCTCAATTTCTTTACTGCAAGAAATGTTTTGTATGAGGACCTGCTATTGGATCATCTATTATTTCTATGAAGGAAGTCAAAATACTGCTAAAGGCATTTATTTATTGAAGCTTATACAAATATATATGCTTTACACAAGGACTAAGGTCAGGGCTGCTGCAGAGGTCATTTTCCTCTGCTTTTGAATTTGGCCTTGAGGTTGACTGGGAGGATCCCAGGACACTCTGTCTCTTCCTTCTGCTGCTCCTGTTTCAAAATTGTCGGTCTGATGACATCAATATCCCAAGAAAAGTGGTCCAACATAGTCGGAACTATGGTCGGAGGGGCATAGAAATCTATTAAGAAATACCTTGAAAAAAAAATATTACAGTTAAAGGCAACAATTTAGTAATTCGATGTTTCCTACTATATTAGAAATCCATTTGTACAACAGGTATGGGATCCGTTATCATGGAAACCCATTATCCAGAAAGCTCCAAATTATAGAAAGGCCGTTACCCATAGACTCGATTTTATCCAAATTGTGAAAACAAATTTCCTTTTTCTCTGTAATAATAAAACAGTAGCTTGTACTTGATCCCAAGGCAGAGATGGAGGTCTATAAACAGAGGTGCCAGCCGAATTAAGGTCGAGTAGGGGTTGAATTTTTGTTGACATGTGCGGATCCCCCTCTATTTATAGACCCACGCCTGCCCCGCAGTGACGTCACTAAAGGGACAGGACAGGGGCAGGCGTGAGTCTATAAATTTGGGGGCAGGAAGCCAGCAGTGCTAGATTGCCGAAGATTTTGTGTGGATCCCGTGGGTTTTTGGCCTGCCTGCACATCACTACTACACACGACGGTACACTGAAGCAGCATTCAGAGCAAGAAGGGTTTACCTGTGGGTCGGGCCGACCTCGCACCCCCATTTGCGGGTGGTGGACAGGTCCAGGATAAGTTCTTCTGCCTGCCACCTTACACTGCCGGCTTCCGACTTCCTTTTTTATAGACACGCCTCTGCTCGTCCTCCCCTTTTGTGACGTCATCAGCAGGGTGTGTCAGCACGGGTCTACAAATGGAAGCTGGAAGTCGGGCTTGGTTCGGGTCGGGAGCGGGTTTTACCCGACCCACACATCACTTGGGGGTAAGGGCTCTGGTGCGGGTCCTATGATGGCAACGTTGTATGGGTTTGGTGCGAACATGGAGCGCCTTCAATTTTCATGTTGAACAAGGAGATATACACTAATAAAGATTGCAACTTGTCTTTTTTATTGTCCCTTTTTGCTTCTAATCAATCTGACCCATTAGGATTTTATTCACAGTCATATTTTTCTTGCTGGTCATGCTGGTCAGTGTAAGAAAGACCCTAGTAACAGCATATTAGAGTCCTGCAGAGCACAAAGCTTGAACTGTCCATGCTTGGACCTTGCAAGGTAGATAATTAGATAACAATTCTCAGTAGTGATGTGCGGGTCAGGAAAAACTCAACCTGCACCAAACCCATACAACGTTGTCATCATAGGACCCGCACCTATGGATCTTATGATGGCAACGTTGTATGGGTTTGGTGCAGGTTGAGTTTTTTTTGTTTCGCACATCACTACTGTGGTCTAATTATCTACCTTGCAAGGACCAAGCATAGAGCAGCTTCATTTTCATGTTGGACAAGGAGATATACACTAATATTGCAAACGGTCTTTTTTTATTGTCCCTTTTTACTTCTGATCATTCTGACCCATTAGGATTTTATTCACCGTCATATTTTTCTTGCTGGTCATGCTGGTCAGTGTAAGACAGACCCTAGTAACCGCATACTGGAGTCCTGCAGAGCATTACAAGTCATTATAAGTCATAAGGGATGAAACCAACTGCAAATTGCCTTAGAATGCCACTGTTTATATGATACTTAAATGACACTTCAGTGTAAATTGGTGCTTTAAGCTTCCCTATCAGTATATATCAATCTTTATGGAGCCTTATCTAAATCACTCAGGGTCACAAGGCAACTTCAGCTTCTATTTATAACATTGCTGTTGATTTTCCTGTTCAATACACATAGAATAGAAGAATTTCCCAAATGTTGTTTCAGGGATAGTTCACATGATTTGCATATCAATTATTCAGCTGACCATTGGGCAGTTAATGTTCTTCAGTGCAGTTCCTCAATATGCTGCTTTATTAATTTGCTTATTTCAAACCTCAAACACATGTTTATACAGTTCATGTACAACAGCAAATGAGTTAACCCTCTCCCTATGTTCCAAAGTTGAACTACTTTCAAATCATAAAATGTCAAGAACACTCTGCCCCACTCCCTGTAAGCTGCCATGACAGTGTTCTAGCCCCACCCATTGCCTGAGCCTATCTGACTTCACCTTATCATCCAATGGTGAAGAAAGGGTTGCTTTGGGCCAAAGCATCCTAATGATTAAAACAGATAGAACAAACTAATATTTGATCCAGATGTCACACCTTGTATTTAGACCACTGTCATACATCTTTCCAGTGCAAGGAATGGTGTGAAATGTTGTGGCATGGTGTGCTATATGAGTAGGGTTGCTACCTTTTCATCAACTCCTTACCAGCCAATGATGTAGAAGCAGAGGGCGGGGCCATGAAATGGGAGGGGCTATGATGAAGCTGGTTAGGACTGTGGCCGAAGTGGACAAAGAATTGTGAAGAGGCAGGTGATGGGCAGGCGTAAGGAAGGAAGGAATGGAGTGGATCGGAGGCAGAACAACCAGCCATTACAAATTTACTGGAATGAACATGGCTCTGGCTGGGATTTTACCAGCTAGGCCACTGAATTAACAACTAGGTGGCAACCCTACATTGAGTTACATGATATCAATGCAACGTTTGCCCTATCCATATGTTCACTGTCAAGAAAGTTGTCCCTTCCAGTAGACAACATGGGTTCCCAGATCCCCCTTGATATTCTGCTTGTTTCTCTCCTCATTAGGTTGCTGAGCTTTTAGCTTTATCTTGTAATCTTGCGTGGTTACTCACCAATTTTCCCACCACCCAGCTGGAGAAGACAGTTTTCCTTTGGATTTACCTCCATCGCTTCTTCAAAGCTTCTTCATTGCTAACGCAGTATCCTCTGCCCCAAGCCCATCACTTTAAGAGCACAAGCCTGTAAGACCTCGTCATCCATTGCACAGTAAACAAATATACCATGTAAGGAACTTTAATTAATCGTATCCATACAACACAGAATATTGTGAACAGATAAATAAACACAAGTTCCCATCACTTACAACAGGGTTTAGTTGTGACCCTTTAAAAAATGTAAACATTTGTAGGATCCTCACATAATACCATCAGAACCTTGTGGTTTCAATCAGCGTGGCAGTAAATATTGTTTACTTCAATAAATAAATATATGGCAGTGTATACTGGTGTATATCAACTTTGCAGCTAATTTTCTTTAAGGAGAACATAAGCTGATTTACTTTTGACAAAAAGTCATATTGTCTTCAAAATTAGCCCCTTTATTTGAGCTCCCCATAGATGTTCTCTGGTCCCTGTTTCAAATGCTAGAAGCACAGTAGGAGAGGGACAGCCAATCACAACCACGGTCCTTTAGCAGTAAAGATCTGTGTCTCCAAAGATGCCCCAGTAGCTCCCCATCTTCTTTTCTGCTGATTCACTGCACATGCTCTGTGCTACTGTCACTTACTGAGCTTAGGGACCCACTCACAATATACAGTACACATAGAATAGAAATGTCACAATATAAGGCTGATTAGTAATTAATACAGATAATTACTACATGGCAGCACAGAAACCAGTGCAATTAGCATCAGAATTTAATAATCAGCCCTGTAGCATCAGCTTATATTACAGACCAACCTCATTTTCTGCTGTATAAATAGTGACGACCCCTAAGCTTAGCTTCTCAACAGCCAATCAGAGCCCACTGAGCATGTGAGTGTCACATACACTTTCCAAGATGGTGACCCCCTGTGACAAGTTTGAAGTCCTGGATCATTGCTGCTATTGACAAGCTGAAACTTTAGGCTGGTGCAATAAGTCCACTATATAAAATATAGCATTTTTAATCATATTCATTTTTAGGGTTTACTTCTCCTTTAAGGCCAGAGGGTGGGCCCAATGAACTGGCCAGGAGATACTTATGTCTAGAAATAGTACATTGTAGGACGGTGTCAGCCTATGGAAAATATGACCAGAGGTAAATAGTTTGGGCCACCATATGAGGTTGACCTTGATTTGGTACGGTGGTTAGAGGCTGTAATAGGAATTTATTTTCACAGGTACTCCAGCACATCGGCGCTGTATCAGAACTGGCACAGGTTGGGCAACACAGAAAGAATGCAGGTTCTGCCGATCTTTTCTTACCATGAAAATAAACAATAAAATATGCAATTTAACCTAATTAGTGCATTTTTTCACCCTCCTATGCAAAAGGACATTATGAAGGTGACGCTACAATGCAGCTTGTTCTTTGAAGCAACAATGAAGCAACAGCTGGAGCGCCACTGCTGCATATTCAAGCATTCAGAATGAAAGCATGCTGGGAGCTGTAGTCCAACCACAACCCAAGACTGAAGGCAAACACTGTTTTAGATAAATAAAAAGTTGTCCTGAGAGCAACTGGTCTCTCTTGTAGGATTTAACATCTGGCTTCTGATTGTGCTTCCAAATGGCAATTTTCTGTAAAGCCTGAGCAATTGCAGGCTGCCCGTCATGCCTACAGAGGCAGTGGAAATTTCCACAGTACAGATAGCAGGAGGAGGGGTGGGAAAAGGGGCTTGTAGACTTACGCATATGCTCAATCTCCTTTTGTATAGGGATTTAGAGGTGCCCCCCTCTACAGATTAATTACCCCTCTCCTTCCCCTCTCCTTTATCAGTTGATTTCTATCCCCCCCTTTTTCCCATTCTCATGTACCAGAGATGAAACAAATGCCCTGCTGGTGCCCTCAAGGAGTTAAAGAACCAGACGGATACTTTACTTTCAATTCTGCTGGATGAGAATCATTCTGGGAGTCTCTGCATTTGCACCTCCTTTACAGCCACGCAACAGTCTCAAGGTGACAAATTCACATTTGTGTAGACCGCAGCGCTACGACTCAAATGTGACCTATTTTTAATCAGAGCTGTAAAATTCCATTCAGCTTCTGAGATGGTTGGGCAAATCTGCCCAGAGATGATTGGGCACAGAGCAACAGGCTGTACGTGCAACAGGGAGCCCGTGCGGCACAACAAAGACCCTCGGGATTTGCTGGCAGTGGATTAATATTCACAAATATACTTTTCTGTTTTAGAAAGATAAAGGCTGATTTATAAGGAGTAGCTTTAAAGGACAAGGAAAGTTAAACTAAAGAAGTAGCTAGAAATGTTGTACATGATATTTTGTGCTTATGTGCTTCTGTAACAGCCCAAGGCAACCACAGCCCTTTAGCAGTAAAGATCTGTGTCTCCAAAGATGCCCCAGTAGCTCCCCATCTTCTTTTCTGCTGATTCACTGCACATGCTCTGTGCTGCTGTCACTTACTGAGCTTAGGGACCCACTCACAATATACAGTACACATAGAATAGAAATGTCACAATATAAGGCTGATTAGTAATTAATACACATAATTACTACATGGCAGCACAGAAACCAGTGCAATTAGCATCAGAATTTAATAATCAGCAAACCTATAGCATCAGCTTATATTACAGGGGAAGCTCATTTTCTGCTGGATAATTAGTGACGAGCCCTAAGCTTAGCATCTCAACAGCTGCTCAGAGCCCACGGAGCATGTGAGTGTCACAGACACTTTCCAAGATGGTGACCCCCTGTGACAAGTTTGAAGTCCTGGATCATTGCTGCTATTGACAAGCTGAACCTTTAGCCTTGTGCAATAAGTTCATTATATAAAATATGGCATTTTTAGCCACATTCATTTTTAGGGTTTAATTCTCCTTTAAACCAGGAGCAGTTATAAAGGAAACAAAAGAGATAAAAGAAATACTGATGCCTTTCTGTGTTCAAGTAACTACAGTTATACAGTCCGTTATCCGGAAACCCATTATCCAGAAAGCTCTGAATTATGTGAATGCCATCTCCCATAGCCTTAATTTTATCCAAATAATTAAAACATTTTAAAAATAATTTCCCTTTTCTCTGTAATAATAAAACATTACCTTGCACTTGATGCAAACTAAGATATCATTAAAGAGGTGGTTCGCCTTTACTTTAAAGGACCAGTAACATCAAAATTTTTTTTTAAAAAAAATCGTTAGAAAACAACGAAAGAAACACCAAGACAAATTAAAATTTCAAAATTGCAAAGCCTTTATTAAGAAATAACTTACTGAAACTCCACTTCCTGTCCTCTTCTGAAATGGCGATATGGTGACCATCCATAGTGCGGTGCTGGATTTGTCCTCCCTGGCTAGCTCCCATAGGCTTCTGACAGCAGGAAGACGGTGCTGGAAAGCGGACGGCTGGATGAAGAGCTGAAGTGCCCGGTGTGCTCCCGGAACATCCTTGTGCAGAGCAGCGCGCCTCTGGGGAGATCTTGCACGGACTCAGCCTCCTACTAATCCAGCCCTGCAGCAGCAGGCGATTCTAAGCGAGTGCCCCAGGCGGGTGGCAGGGCACACAGACATCGCAGACATCCCCTCTGGGACACATCTATCCGCACAGGAGCGTCACATCGCAGGAGCGTTACAAGCGGTGTGCGGCTGGTGCCGGCCGGTGTCTGTGTGAGGCGCAAGAGTGAGCGCACACTGACAGCCGCACACTTTTTTCACAGGCAGCAGCAGCACTCGGCCATTCTCATGCACGGATTGCATCGCGCCGCTGCTCGGAAGCCTCCTTAGTCCCGCTCTGGAGAGAGGCTGCTGGGATTGTACCGGTTCCAAGTCAGAGCGATAGAGGCTGTCAGTGTGCGCTCACTCTTGCGCCTCACACAGACACCGGCCGGCACCAGCCGCACACCGCTTGTAACGCTCCTGCGATGTGACGCTCCTGTGCGGATAGATGTGTCCCAGAGGGGATGTCTGCGATGTCTGTGTGCCCTGCCACCCGCCTGGGGCACTCGCTTAGAATCGCCTGCTGCTGCAGGGCTGGATTAGTAGGAGGCTGAGTCCGTGCAAGATCTCCCCAGAGGCGCGCTGCTCTGCACAAGGATGTTCCGGGAGCACACCGGGCACTTCAGCTCTTCATCCAGCCGTCCGCTTTCCAGCACCGTCTTCCTGCTGTCAGAAGCCTATGGGAGCTAGCCAGGGAGGACAAATCCAGCACCGCACTATGGATGGTCGCCATATCGCCGTTTCAGAAGAGGACAGGAAGTGGAGTTTCAGTAAGTTATTTCTTAATAAAGGCTTTGCAATTTTGAAATTTTAATTTGTCTTGGTGTTTTTTTCGTTGTTTTCTAACTAATTTTTTTAAAAAAAAATTTTGATGTAACTGGTCCTTTAACTTTAAGTATGTTATAGCATGGCCAGTTCTAAGAAACTTTTCAATTGGACCCCATTTTTATTTTTTTGTAGTGTTATTTGTTATTTATTTATTAATTATTTGGCTTCTTCTTCTGACTCTTGCCAGTTTTCAAATGGGGTCACTGATCCCATCTAAAAAATAAATACTCTGTAAAGCTACAAACCTATTATCATTGCTACTTTTTACTAGTCCTTATATTCAGGCATCTCCTATTCATAATCCAGTCTCTTATTCAAATCAGAGCTCCGTAGCCAGGCTACTTTGAACCCTAGCAACCAGATCGCAGAAACTGCAAACTGGAGAGCTGCTAAATAAAAAGCTGAATAAAATAACTCAAAAACCACAAATTTTAAAAAATTAAAACCAATTGCAAATTGTCTCAAAACATCACACTCTATATCATACTAAAAGTTAACTCAAATGTGAACAACCCCTTTGATCTTTCTTGGAGGCAAAACAATCCTATTGGGTTTATTTAATATTTAGGTGTTTTTAAGTAGACTTACGGCATAAGAATCAAACTATGGAAAGATCCCTTATCTGGAAAACTACAGGCTCTGAGAATTCTGGATAATAGGTCCCATACCTGTATATTATTAATATGTAAATGCATCACAAAAGGAGCTACAGGTATGGGATCCATTATCTGCAAACCCATTATCCAGAAAGCTCCAAATTTCAGAAAGGTCGTCTCCCATAGAGTCCATCTTATCCAAATAATCCAAATTATGAAAACTATTTCCTTTTTCTCTGTAATAATAAAGCAGTACCTTGTACTTTACCCAAGCTAAAATGGATTTAATCCTTATTGTAAGAAAATCCAGCCAAAACAATTGATTTGAAAAACTTAATTATTGTCCCTCTGTAATAATAAAATAGTAGCTTGTACTTGATGGTTACTAAACGGCATGAATCCATATTGGTGGCAATACAATCCTATTGTGTTTATTTCATGTTTCAGTGATTTTTAGTGCACTTAAATTATGGTCATCCAAGTTACGCAAAGGTCTCTTATCTGGAAAACCCCAGGCCCCAAGCATTCTAGATAATTGATCCTATACCTATAGTACTTCTGCTATGTTTACATTACAGTACTATACAATGAAATGCATTTCTCCACACCTCACTTGGATCCTAAACCAGTGATCCCCAACCAGTATCTCATGAGCAACATGTTGCTCACCAACCCCTTGGATGTTGCTCCCAGTGACCTCAAAGCAGGTGCTTATTTTTAAATTCCAGGCTTGGAGACAAGTTTTGGTTGTATAAAAACCAGCTGTACTGCCAAACAGAGCCTCAATGTAGGTTGACAATCCACATAGGGGCTACTTAATGGCCAATCACAGCCCTTATTTGGCACCCAGGAACATTTTTCATGCTTGTGTTGCTCCCCAACTCCATTCACTCTTATTAACAGGTGCAATGCAGAATCCATACAGTTGTTTAAAGCAGGGGTTCCCAACCGCCGGGCCGTGGCCCAGAACCGGGCAGCGGGCATTCCTAAACTGGGCTGCCGAACAATTAACACGGGTCGGCAAATTGGACGCCGACCCCTCCCGACCCCCTCTGACCCCTTTTTGCATTCGGAGTTTGGTAAATAACCCCCCTAATGTTTCAGCACAAGGTTTCCAAGAGAAATGGAAAATACCTACATTTTATGGATATTTTGCCCAGCTAATCTAGTTCATCCAGTGAGATCAACCAAATACAGTTTATTAGCAGATTAGGCACAGAGCAGAAATAAAGTTGGCATCTTTACAGTACATTAACCCTATGCTGCTTTACACAGGCATCGACCCACAAATGGGTGTCACTGCCAAGGAGACTACTGTTCCCTCCCTATAGACACCTTGAGATCCATCATCCTAAAGTTATATATCCCTTGTTCCCTAGCAATGATCTGGGGGGGGGGGCAGTGCTTGCTTCCCACAAAGAAGCCGGTAGCAAAGTTATAAGGTAGATTAAAAAAAATGAGCTTAGTAAAATGATCCGGCTTGTGGTGGACAATTGTACCTTTCAGAGTGGTAATTCAATTCATTCTTTGCTTTTCTGTAGGTTTGGGAACTCCTGACTCAGGTCCTATGATGCGACAGCAAGTGCCAAATAACACCACTAATTTTGTAGAGTAGGAAAACTGGAGCTGTCAAGGATATATGTGTCTTCAACAAATATGGCTCCCAATATTATAGGAACAGATATTTCTTCAGTTGAATCTAGTGCTGCATGGATCAAAAGTACCAGGGAAGTAAAGCACAGTAAGTAGGTTTCTAATGTGCCAGGGCACTAGCTAAACAATTCCAACCCCCATGTCAGAGGCAACATTAGCAGACACAGTGGGCCTCATTTATTAACACTGGGCAATTTTGCCCATGGGCACTTACCCATAGCAACCAATCACTGATTAGCTTTTTCAAGCCACCTGTAAGCATAACAATAAATGCAACAATTTGATTGGTTGTCATGGGTTACTGCCCATGGGCAAAATTGTTGTTTCACTCACATCAAAACCATGCCCCACACAGGTGCGGCTACAGATGTTCCTGGGGTTGGGAAATCAAGCAGGACCTATAAGGCTTTAGGGATCCCATGGATCCAAATAAATACATCATAATATAAATATCATGTAATAAAGGAGCTACTGCACTGCTAACATGCAAGTTTAAAGGTATAGAGGGTGCATGGGTGAGTAGTAAGATTAGGAACTAACAGGCTACAGGGCACATAGGTGCCATAAGGAGGGGTCCCCGATTGAAGTTTTGCTTCAAGGTCTATAAGTCTCTGGCTACCCACTGAAGCTCCTCCAGTCCTCTAATAGAAGGCATAACACCAACGCTCCATGGGGCAGATTTACTAACTGGCGAGCATCTGCTTTACACCCATCGCAACACTTCTCCAGACGAAAATTTGCCCAGACAATGCTAATTCACCAACATGCGGAGTTTCGTCCTGGGCGCCAAACGGCAATGCAAGCAATTCAAATCGAAGATGCGGTAGAGTTCATTTCTGCTAAAGCAAATTCGCTAAAGGTTTTGTGCTCAGGTTAATTTATATACGGCGGGATATTTAAAGTTGTATGGACGTCGTTATGTTATATATTGCAGCAAATACATTATATTTCCACTGTTAATTACACAAGTCCAGGGAACCTTTATAAAGACAATAGAGTTGTTATAATGCCCTACACATGAGCCCACGGTATAGTTGGGGGCCCATTCATTAAGTTCGAGTGAAGGAATACAAGAAAAAAAACTTCGAATTTCGAAGTGTTTTTTTGGCTACTTCGACCATCGAATGGGCTTCTTTGACCTTCGATTACGACTTTGAATTGAACAATTCGACCTAAAAATCGTTCGACTATTCGACCATTCGATAGTCGAAGTACTGTCTCTTTAAGAAAAAACTTCGACCCCCTAGTTCGCCACCTAAAAGCTACCGACCTCAATGTTAGCCTATGGGGAAGGTTTTTTTGGTCGAAGGATAATCCTTCGATCGTTGGATTAAAATCCTTCGATTGTTGGATTCGAAGGATTTAATCGTTCAATCAAACGATTATTCCTTCGATCGTTCGATCGAAGTATTTGCGCAAAATCCTTTGACTTCGATATTCGAAGCAAAACGGATTTTCATTCCCCAGTCCAATATCGAGGGTTAATTAACCCTCGATATTCAACCCTTGATGAATTTGCCCCTTAATGTTCCGTATGTTAGAAAATGTATGGGGGAAACCGGTTACAGTTTTTAGGACTTTTGCAGGCTATCACTCTGAAAAAAGGAAAAGTCGCCAGCGTTTTTTTGGACTTTGATGCATTTTTGTCTCACAGCATATAATGTAAGAGACAGAAGATTTGAGGAAGATCTAGCTACTTTAATGCACTTCCCCTGGTCTGAGATGGTAAAGGCAACTCTGGCAAAAGAGGTAATGTTCAGTAAAATCCGCATTTTAGTGAATTTGCGGAGTAGCGTACATTTGCCAGAGCGAAAATTCGCCTGGCGATAGAGTGTGAGTGACTGCTAGCACCAGTCTCTTTTGCTACCGAATTGGTGCCTGCGCCCATTAGTAAACCGGTGATGTCCCTGCGGGTGGCAACGCTGGCGAAAAGTCGCTAGCGTTAGCCACTTCGCCCTTTAGTATGTGCCCCCATGTGTAATAAAGGGGACTACTGTAGTCCTCTAAGGCCCTGGGTGACTCAGGTTGTAGATCTAGGCATATCTGGCTACTACTGTACATGTTCAATCTGTGGAACAAAATCAGTATACCTAACCTCCTTGAGTGTGGCGCAGGTTGTGCTTGGAGATTTTGTATGGAAGAGCTTTTTCTCTTAAATTTTCCAGGTTCCTCATGACAGCCCCCCGTTCAAAGAGAGCCTCGACGATTGTGCGTTTTAACGTAGCTGCGGTTTCAGGCAGGAGAAATGAAGGAAGAAAGCAAATAAAATGAGAGGGTAGAAAAAGCCAAAAGGCAATAATATAGCAGAACCATTAAACCCCCTAATGAGGAATGTGAAAGGGTTAAGTCAACAAAATTGTATTATTCGCTGTTTCTATTACAACCCCAAAAGCCACATTGGTTATGCTGCTTATCTATGCCCTAAAATTACATCCCTGTTTATTTTTAACCTCCCTGAATAATCTTAAGTGGAGGAAATTCTGACATTATTGGAATGTATTAATCGTATCCATAGCCTGAAGGGCTTCAATGGGCAGTCGAATTTTGATATTTCATCCTCCTTCCTTTTTTTTCGCTCTGTCATTTAGAGTCGTTAGCTGTAGATAGTCATCTGACTACAATCTGCCATTAATAAAATCATGTGCTTATATTTGACCTAAAATCTAGGGGCATTCTTACAAAAGCCATTATTCTTTAAAAAAATATCTATAATTAAAACAATTTCTTGGCTATAGCACTGCTCATTGGTTTGCTCTCAAGCACTGTTTTTAAAGGAATGACTGTTCTAGGCCCCACAGAACAGCAGAATTTATTGGGGATCCCTTTGGCATAGCTCTGGCTACACCCAAAGCTGTGATTGTAATAGATGCACATGGTTAATTAAATATAACACAGGACATTAAGGTCGATTTCCAAATAGCATATGGATTTTATCTAACCAACTAAGCCATAAATACAATGGAAGTAAATATTGAGCAAGAACGGACTTTAAAGTTAAATATACTGAGTAAAAAAGCAAATTTGTTGAAAGTTCTCTGAGACTGAATGCTGGAAGCGTTTAAATGCTTCTTTGTTTACTCTCCGCTAGCATCAGTTTGGGGGCCCCCACGGGCAAACTCTTCAGAGTCTTCATTTTAACTAAACATAATTAATTTAAATATGTACAGTATTATTGTCATCCCTGAGAATACATCACATATTTCTCTCTTGTTTCAAAACATTAAAAAATACGGTTTTATGAGAAACTATAAAATGAAGGCGAGAATTCTTTCCAACAGACAGCTAGAGGTGACAGTTAGTAGCGTCTCGTTCCTGAGCACAGGAATTTGTTTAGTTGGGCTTTAAAATATTTCCACATTTCAGACACTGCAGGCATTAAAACAATGTTAAGCAATATTATGACTAAAAATGTGTCTATGGGCTATAAAACAACAATACACCGCCGGTGCAGTGGGGGGAAATGGCGGCCATGGAGATCAAGCGGAGACCTGGGGGCATATTCACTAAAGGGCGATTTGTCGCCATCGACTTTTCGGTAGCGTTACTTTGGCAGTGCGAGCATTTCATAGTGAAGATGCACTAGAGTTCGTTTGTACCTAGAAAAAATTCTCTTGTGATCTTGCGCTTAGGTCAATAGGGCGGGTAATTTAAAGTTGTTTGGAGGTCTTTATTATAAATGTTGCTGCAAATGTTTGAAGTAGGGATGCACCAATTCCACTATTTTGGATTCGGCCGAACCCCCCAATTCTTTTGCGAAAGATTTGGCCGAATACCAAACCATTTGCAAATGCAAATTAGGATTAGGATTCGGTTCGGCCAGGCAGAAGGATTTGGCCGAATCCGAATCCTGCTGAAAAAGGCCGAATCCTGACCGAATCCCGAACCGAATCCTGGATTCGGTGCATCCCTAGTTTGAAGTCACCACTTTTATTACACAAGTCCAGTGAACCTTAATAAAGACAAGAGAGTTCAAATAATACCCTACAAATGAGCCCACTGTAAAATACATGTTCCATATGTTATATAATGTGTGGAGCAAACCGTTTACCCAAAAAAAAAAAGTTAGGACTTTTGCAGCCAATCCCGCTTAAAAAAAGGCGCCAGCGTTTTTTTTTTTAACTTTAATGCATTTTCGGCACACAGGATATGATGTCAGTTCAAGAAGATTAAGGAAGATCTAGCTGCTTTATAGCACTTCGCCATGGTCTGAGGTGGCAAAGTCAACTATGGTGAAAGAGGTAACGTTCAGTAAAATACCTTCAGTAAAATAACGTAACGTTCAGTAAAATACGCACTTTAGTGAATTTGAGGAGTAACGGCGATAGAGTGCGAATGACCCATTGGCTAGCCAATTGGCGCTTGCACCTGTTAGTGAATTGGTGATGTCCCTGCGGTTGGCAATGCTGACGAAAAGTCGCTAACATTAGCCACTTTGCCCTTTAGTGAATTTGCCCCCTGGATTTTGGCCAATGATATTGAGCAATAAGGAAAGACTAATAAAATACAATATTGGCAATCTGGTGAGTTTTATTCTACTATGGCTTGGGTTTACTAAACTGAACCCTAAAAAAAATATGGCTAAAAATGCATATTTTATCTACTGCACTTTTTGTACCAGCCTAAAGTTTCAGCTTGTCAATAGCAACAATGATCCAGGACTTGTCACAGGTGGTCACCATCTTGGAAAGTGTCTGTGACACACAAGTTCAGGGCAGTTTCATGAGATAAAACAGGGGGATAAGCAGACTAAACCAAGCTTTTAGTAAGTGATTTAAAAAATAATTACAAACATCAATAATCACTTCCGGTGACCCTTAAAATTAAAATTTTAAGGTTTAGGGTGCAATTTTGGAAGTAGTTGGGGTGTTTTAGCCTAGTCAAACATGAAATAAGGATAATAAAGGCTTATAAATTATATTTCCTTATATTCCTGGTAGAAAAGGACATTACTAGAGATGGCGCGAACTGTTCGCCGGCGAACTTGTTCGCGCGAACATCGGGTGTTCGCGCTCGCCGGAAGTTCGCGAACGTCGCGCGACGTTCGCCATTTTGGGTTCGCCATTGTTGGCGCTTTTTTTTGCCCTCTCACCCCAGACCAGCAGGTACATGGCAGCCAATCAGGAAGCTCTCCCCTGGACCACTCCCCTTCCCTATAAAAACCGAAGCCCTGCAGCGTTTTTTTCACTCTGCCTGTGTGTGCTGAAGAGATAGTGTAGGGAGAGAGCTGCTGCCTGTTAGTGATTTCAGGGACAGTTGAAAGTTTGCTGGCTAGTAATCGTTTTGATACTGCTCTGTTATTGGAGGGACAGAAGTCTGCAGGGGTTTGAGGGACATTTAAGCTTAGGTAGCTTTGCTGGCTAGTAATCTACCTTCTACTGCAGTGCTCTGTATGTAGCTGCAGTGGGCAGCTGTCCTGCTTCTGATCTCATCTGCTGATTGCTGCAATAACAGTAGTCCTTGTAAGGACTGCTTTTATTTATTTTTTTGTTGTTTTACTACTACTACTACTACTACTACTACTACTACTATAAGAGCCCAGTGCTATTAGTCTAGCAGTGTTGGGGAGTGGGACTGGTGTGCTAATCTGCTGCTCCTAGTAGTTCAGCAGCACCAACTGTAATTTTTTTTTTTAATATTCATTTTTTTTTTATTTTACTATTTTTTATTTTACTACCGCTGTAGTAGTGTATAAGTTGACCTTTTAGGCATTATTTGCCCTGTAGGCATTTTTTTACCAGTGTGTTATTCAACCAACAGCCATCTAGCTGTGTGACCTTGTTCACATTCTGTCTAAATATCCATAATATTACTGTCTCCAGAAAAAACACCGGAGTGACTTTTTTCAAGCAGCCATAATAAATTTTACGTAATCCGTATCCATCGCTGTAGTAGTGTATAAGTTGACCTTTTAGGCATTATTTGCTCTGTAGGCATTTTTTGCCCAGTGTGTTATTCAACCAACAGCCATCTAGCTGTGTGACCTTGTTCACATTCTGTCTAAATATCCATAATATTACCGTCTCCAGAAAAAACACCGGAGTGACTTTTTTCAAGCAGCCATAATATATTTTACGTAATCCGTATCCACCGCTGTAGTAGTGTATACGTTGATCTTGTGGGCATTATTTGCACAGTGTTTTCTTCAAACCGCCATCTAGCTGTGTGAGCTTGTTCACATTTTGTCTAAATATTGATAATATTATCGTCTCTAGAAAAACCACTTGAGTTACTTTTTTTCAAGCAGCATTCTTATATTTTACGTAATCCGTATCCACCGCTGTGTATACGTTGACCTTGTAGGCATTATTTGCACAGTGTTTTCTTCAAACCGCCATCTAGCTGTGTGAGCTTGTTCACATTTTGTCTAAATATTGATAATATTATCGTCTCTAGAAAAACCACTTGAGTTACTTTTTTTCAAGCAGCATTCTTATATTTTACGTAATCCGTATCCACCGCTGTGTATACGTTGACCTTGTAGGCATTATTTGCACAGTGTTTTCTTCAAACCGCCATCTAGCTGTGTGAGCTTGTTCACATTTTGTCTAAATATTGATAATATTATCGTCTCTAGAAAAACCACTTGAGTTACTTTTTTTCAAGCAGCATTCTTATATTTTACGTAATCCGTATCCACCGCTGTGTATACGTTGACCTTGTAGGCATTATTTGCACAGTGTTTTCTTCAAACCGCCATCTAGCTGTGTGAGCTTGTTCACATTTTGTCTAAATATTGATAATATTATCGTCTCTAGAAAAACCACTTGAGTTACTTTTTTTCAAGCAGCATTCTTATATTTTACGTAATCCGTATCCACCGCTGTGTATACGTTGACCTTGTAGGCATTATTTGCACAGTGTTTTCTTCAAACCGCCATCTAGCTGTGTGAGCTTGTTCACATTTTGTCTAAATATTGATAATATTATCGTCTCTAGAAAAACCACTTGAGTTACTTTTTTTCAAGCAGCATTCTTATATTTTACGTAATCCGTATCCACCGCTGTGTATACGTTGACCTTGTAGGCATTATTTGCACAGTGTTTTCTTCAAACCGCCATCTAGCTGTGTGTATTATCGTTTCCAGAAAAACCAACTGAGTTTTTGTTGTTGTTGTTTTTTTAAAAATAATGCCAGGCAAAGGCAGGCCGCCACGCAGAGGCCGTGCTAGGGGCCGTGCTGCTATGCAATCCTGTGGCCCTAGCAAATTGCCCAGTTTTAAAAAGCCAATGACCCTGAACTCCCAAAATGCTGAAGAGGTAGTTGACTGGCTTACACAGCACACCCCATCCTCTACCGTTTCTAACTTTACCACAACATCCTCCTCATCCTCCACTGCTATGGCCACCCCACGTAACACTTCCTCCACCACCGGTGCCCCTTCTTCACTGGAGTCAGAGGAGTTATTTTCCCATGAGTTTCTTGAACTGAGTAATGCGCAACCATTATTGGCAGAAGAAGATGAAGGAGATGAGGACGTTACACCAGATTTAATTCTGGCAGAGAACACGACAGAGATGGACATAATGATGAGTGATGAGGAGGAGGTCCCCGCTGCTGCTTCCTTCTGTGATGTGTCAGAAGAAATTGATGCATCTGAGGAGAATGATGATGAGGAGATTGATGTTTTGTGGGTGCCTAGTAGAAGAGAGCAAGAGGAGGGTAGTTCAGATGGAGAGACGGAGAGTCAGAGAGGCAGTAGGAGAATAAGACTTAGAAGAAGCAGGGAGGACAGCCCGCAGGGATCAGTAGGGCAACAACATGTATCGGCACCTGTGTTCAGCCAGCCAACGCACCCGCCATTGCCGCCAATGCCGCCAACTTCTACTGTTACCGCCAGATCGCACACTTCCAAAAAGTCAGCAGTGTGGGATTTTTTTAATGTGTGTGCCTCTGACAAAAGCATTGTAATTTGCAATGAGTGCAGTCAGAAACTGAGCCTTGGTAAGCCCAACAGCCACATAGGTACAACTTCTATGCGAAGGCACATGAGCGGCAAGCACAAAGCACTTTGGGAGCAACACCTCAAAGGCAACAGGCAAACTAAAAGCCACACTCCTTCTGGTCCAGCATCTTACTGCTCTACCTCTGCTCTCCTTGACCCATCTGAACCACCCTCCACTCCGCCTTCCACCTTGACCACCTGTTCCCATTCCCAGTCATCTGCCACCAGCCAAGTTTCTGTGAAGGCCATGTTTGAGCGTAAGAAGCCAATGTCTGACTGTCAACCCCTTGCCCGGCGTCTGACAGCTGGCTTGTCTGCACTCTTAGCCCGCCAGCTTTTACCATACCAGCTGGTGGACTCTGAGGCCTTCCGCAAATTTGTAGCAATTGGGACACCGCAGTGGAAGGTACCCAGCCGCAATTTTTTTTCTAAAAAGGGAATACCACACCTGTACCAACATGTGCAGAGCCAAGTTACCGCATCTCTGTCACTTAGTGTTGGGCCAAAGGTCCATATGACTACTGACGCATGGTCCTCCAAGCATGGTCAGGGCAGGTATGTCACCTACACTGCCCACTGGGTGAACTTGGTAATGGCTGGGAATGGGAAGCAGGGAATGGGTAGCTCAACAACAACAACAACAGTGGAGTTGGTGTCACCGCCACGGATTGCACGCGGTTCTGCCACCACCTCTACTCCTCCATCGCTCTCTACCTCGTCTTCTTCCTCTTCTTCTTCTTACTCTGCTGCTGGGTCCTCCTTCTCCTCCTCCACACCTGTGCACCCCCAGCTCCCCCTAGGCTATTCGACGTGCCAGGTACGCCGTTGTCACGCTGTCTTGGGGATGACGTGCCTGGAAAGCAAAAACCATACCGGATCTGTACTCCTGTCATCTCTGCAGTCACAGGCCGATCGGTGGCTGACCCCACACCAACTGCAGATCGGAAAAGTGGTGTGTGACAATGGAAGCAATCTGTTGGCAGCGTTGAGACTGGGAAATTTAACACATGTGCCCTGCATGGCACATGTGTTAAATTTAATAGTCCAACGTTTTGTCTCCAAGTACCCAGGATTCCAGGACGTTCTCACCCAGTCCAGAAAGGTGTCGGCCCATTTCAGACGTTCCTACACAGCCATGGCACGCCTTGCTGACATTCAGCAGCGCTACAACATGCCAGTCAGGCGTTTGATTTCTGACAGCCAGACTCGCTGGAATTCAACGCTCCTTATGTTGGAACGTCTGCTGCAACAACAAAGGGCCGTCAACGAGTACCTTTTTGAACTGGGTGGTAGGACTGGATCTGCAGAGCTGGGGATTTTTTTCCCCCGTTACTGGGTGCTTATGCGCGATGCCTGCAGGCTCATGCGACCTTTTGAAGAGGTGACAAATATGGTCAGTCGCACCGAAGGCACCATCAGCGACCTAATACCCTTCGCTTTCTTCCTGGAGCGTGCCGTGCGACGAGTGACAGATGAGGCTGTAGACCAGCGTGACGAGGAGCTGGAAGCGCACGATTTATGGTCGGAATCACCAGAACGAACCCAGGCACCTGCTGCAACGCAGGGAGAGGTGCCAGAAGTGGAGTCAGAGGAGGAAGGTGGCTTTGTGGAGGAGGAGGAGGAGGACCAACAGGAGCAGGCTTCCCAGGGGGCTAGTGGTGACCTTTTGGGGACCCCTGGTCTTGTACGTGGCTGGGGGGAGGAGACCGTGGATGATGCAGTCCTTGATAATGAGGAAGCGGAGATGGATAGCTCTGCATCCAACCTTGTGAGAATGGGGTCTTTCATGCTGTCATGCCTGTGGAAGGACCCCCGTATCAAGAGGCTTAAGGAGAAGGACCTGTACTGGGTCGCAACGCTACTAGACCCTCGGTACAAGCATAAAGTGGCAGAAATGTTACCAACATACCACAAGTCCGAAAAGATGCGGCATTTACAAACCAGCCTGCAAAACATGTTGTACAATGCTTTTAAGGGTGATGTCACTTCAGGAACTCATCAACATTCCAGGGGCAGAGGTGCCAGTAATCCTGCCACGAGCACACCTGCAAGGACAAAGCCCTTTGGCCGGTCTGTAACATCAGACATGCAAATGTTTTTCTGTCCAAGGCAGCGCCACAACCCTTCTGGATCCACCCTCAAAGAACGCCTCGACCGGCAGGTAGCGGACTACTGGCATTAACTGCAGATATCGACACTCTGAGGAGCGATGAA
The DNA here is from genome assembly GCA_038501925.1 of Xenopus petersii. Taxonomy (NCBI): domain Eukaryota; kingdom Metazoa; phylum Chordata; class Amphibia; order Anura; family Pipidae; genus Xenopus; species Xenopus petersii. The sequence continues at coordinate 183,249,322 of CM076674.1, read as the reverse complement.
CCCCTGGACTACTGGGTGCGCAGGCTTGATCTGTGGCCAGAGCTGTCACAATTTGCCATGAACCTCTTGTCTTGCCCAGCCTCAAGTGTGCTCTCAGAAAGGACCTTCAGTGCAGCAGGAGGGATTGTAACTGAGAAGAGAACTCGCCTAGGTCACAAAAGTGTCGATTACCTGACCTTTATTAAAATGAATGAGGGGTGGATCTCGGAGGGTTACTGCACGCCGGAAGACTTGTTCTGACTTCTATGCAGCTGTCCTTCTCTTCAAGCCTCATGACTCCACACACAGCTGTCCTTTAGCGTCCTCCTCCCTCCGCCACCGTTACAAACTAGGGTGCAAACCCTACTGGTTTAATTTTTTCTGGCCTCAGTGGCTGCAACCAAAAAAACTGGGCAAACAATGTCTACAAGGTCAACGTATGGCGAAAAATGACTATTTTCAGCATTTATATGGCATATTTTTTCTGGCAACTGTGCTTCAGTGGCTGCGTCCAAAAAAATGCATATTTTCTGCATTTATATGGCATAATTTTTCTGGCCTCTGTGCTTCAGTGGCTGCAACCAAAAAAATGCATATTTTCTGCATTTATATGGCATAATTTTTCTGGCCTCTGTGCTTCAGTGGCTGCAACCAAAAAAATGCATATTTTGTCCATTTATATGGCATAATTTTTCTAGCCTCTGTGCTTCAGTGGCTGCAACCAAAAAAATGCATATTTTCTCCATTTATATGGCATAATTTTTCTGGCCTCTGTGCTTCAGTGGCTGCAACCAAAAAAAATTATATTTTCAGCATTTATATGGCATAATTTTTCTGTCAACTGTGCTTCAGTGGCTGCGACCAAAAAAATGCATATTTTCTGCATTTATATGGCATAATTTTTCTGGCCTCTGTGCTTCAGTGGCTGCAACCAAAAAAATTTATATTTTCAGCATTTATATGGCATAATTTTTCTGGCAACTGTGCTTCAGTGGCTGCGACCAAAAAAATGACTATTTTCAGCATTTATATGGCATATTTTTTCTGGCCTCTGTGCTTCAGTGGCTGCGGCCAAAAAAACTGGGCAAACAATGCCTACAAGGTCAACGACGTTGACCTTGTAGGCATTGTTTGCCCAGTTTTTTTGGCAGCAGCCAATGAAGCACAGAGGCCAGAAAAAATATGCCACATAAATGCTGAAAATAGTCATTTTTTGCCATACGTTGACTCAACGTATATGGCAAAAAATGACTATTTTCAGCATTTATATGGCATATTTTTTCTGGCAACTGTGCTTCAGTGGCTGCAACCAAAAAAACTGGGCAAACAATGTCTACAAGGTCAACGTATGGCGAAAAATGACTATTTTCAGCATTTATATGGCATATTTTTTCTGGCAACTGTGCTTCAGTGGCTGCGTCCAAAAAAACTGGGCAAACAATGTCTACAAGGTCAACGTATGGCGAAAAATGACTATTTTCAGCATTTATATGGCATATTTTTTCTGGCAACTGTGCTTCAGTGGCTGCGTCCAAAAAAACTGGGCAAAAAATGCCTACAAGGTCAATGTATGGCAGTTGTTTAAAGAGAACAGTAGATTACTAGCCAGCAAAGCTACCTAAGCTAAAATGTCCCTCAAATCCCTGCAGACTTCTGTCCCTCCAATACAGAGCAGTATCAAGCAGATTACTAGCCAGCAAACTTACTATCATCTGTCCCTGAAATCACTAACAGCTCTCCCCCTACACTATCTCTTCCAAGCACACACAGGCAGATTTTTCAGATACATTTTTGCCCTTGATCCCCCTCTGGCATGCCACTGTCCAGGTCGTTGCACCCTTTAAACAACTTTAAAATCATTTTTCTGGCCAGAAATGTCTTTTTTAGATGTTAAAGTTCGCCTTCCCATTGAAGTCTATGGGGTTCGCGAACCGTTCGCGAACCGCTCGCATTTTTGCGCAAGTTCGCGAATATGTTCGCGAACTTTTTTTCCGACGTTCGCTACATCCCTAGACATTACACACAATAACTATATTGATCAATTCAGCAAGACTATCTGTATACTTCTTAAAATATCTTAAAATAGGTCTACATTACATGGCAGCTCAAAGGCATATTGTCATCAAATAATTACTTTCGTACTTTACTTATTCATTTTTTGAGAGGAGGAAAAGCTTGTGATGTCACTCTGCATACAAAATGAAGCCAGTGAGCAAAGAATAGGCATCTCACATATTTATTAGGTCAGTTCTAAAGAGAGTCGCATGACAAGAAGTCGCTCACAAAATAATTTTTTTTGCCAGCGTTTGTCAGTTGTCAAAAGCGAACAGCAGGTAGCAATGTTGTTTTAAAACTGCTCATATCTTGAAAAGTAGAAAAACAATTACTGTAAATTGCAAAAGTGCTCAGAAGAGCATTTTAAGTCGTTTTACATTTGGGTTCGAGGGCTAACATTTCCTTTAAACAGAAGTCAGCTCATTTTAAAAAGGCACAAGGGTGTGCATCTCAGATAGGGATTCACTGAATCCAGGATTCGGTTCGGGATTCGGCCAGGATTCGGCCTTTTTCAGCAGGATTCGGATTCGGCCGAATCCTTCTGTCCGTCCGAACCGAATACGAATCCTAATTTGCATATGCAAATTAGGGGCGGGGATGGAAATTGCGTGACTTTTTGTCAGACAACAAGGAAGTAAAAAATGTTTTCCCCATTCCCACCCCTAATTTGCATATGCATATCGGATTCGGTTCGGTATTCGGCCGAATCCTTCGTGAAGGATTCGGGGGTTCGGCCGAATCCAAAAAAGTGGATTCGGTGCATCAGAGTAATGGAATGTTACATACTTACCAAGGGTGCGTTTAGGATAAGGATATAAATAACAAGCCTATGCACGGAAGGGCATGAAAATGGCTTAAACAAATACTAAGCACATCTATGAAAGTACGCTGTATTTGCTCATGTTTTCAACCAACTTTCGTAAATATTTTTGTGTTTATCTTATGTACACAACAAAAAGACACAGGCAGCACCTTCTGCTCCAAGTTTGGCCACATTGCTTTTTTTTTTTTTTTAAAGTGATAATGCAGTTTATAACATTTCTACCAACTTTTTAGTTTCAGACAGTCCTGCAAGAATAAATCTATATATACCACATACCTCAAAGCAGTAACTATTTTAATACAAAGCAGAAATGAGTGGGCATTATAGGAAACAGAGAGAGTTTGAATATTCAGGTATGGGACATAACTAGTCCTGGCTGAAGTGGTCCAGGGGGTGATTGAAATTGTCACCTACTGCCAGGGTCGAACCCAGGTCTGCACCCGACAAAGGGGGTCTCCACATGTGACCCCCTTTGTCAAGGTTGCGGAAGAAAACTTTGAGCATGCACCTGCATACGGACACTGCGCCGCATCATTGCACATGCGCACAGACACGCCACACATGCCGGCACTGCAGGGGGGTCCTGAGGGGGGCCCCGGGCCCCCCAGTCCAACCCTGCCTACAGCAGTGATCTCCAACCAATGGCTCACAAGCAACATGTTGCTCACCATCCCCTTAGATCAGTGATCCCCAACCAGTAGCTCGTGAGTAACATGTTGCTCTCCAACCCCTTGGATGTTGCTCTCAGTATCCTCAAAGCAGGTGCTTATTTTTGAATTCCAGGCTTGGAAGCAAGTTTTATTGCATAAAAGTATAGTGCAAAGTAGAGCCTCCTTTGGGCTGCAGGTCCACATAGGGAATACCAAATACCCAATTACAGCCTTTATTTGGCAACTAAAGGGATTTTTTCATGCTTGTATTGCTCCCCAAATCTATTTACATTTTAATGTGGCTCACGGGTAATAAAAGGTTGGGGATCCCTGCCTTAGATTTTCCTCCCAGTGGCCTCAAAGCAGGTGCTTATTTTTTTAATTCCTATCTTAAAGGCAAGTTTGGTTACATAAAAACCAGGTGTATCAAGGATTATGGGCCCTAATGGGAAATTTCCAATGGTTCGGCTTAAAGAAAATTGGGGCAGTATAAAGCTGGCCATACAATGTCCGCCTATTCAAACAAACTACTAACGGGGCATGGCTAGACAAAAACTATGGGAAAATATACTTCAAATAAATCTTAGAGAGCCTTCAACAGCATTACCAATTTAACAGTATTACCGATGTTTTTCTGTGTGTGTGTTAGCAGAACAGTTACCCACAAATTGCAGATGGGGGGGGTAATTTACAGCCAATAGCACAGCTGCAGTACTCCAAATTTCCCCAAAATCAGTTTTATGAAAAATCCCATTCATTAAATATACAGGTACCTTTGGTACCTGTTATTCAGAATACTCAGGACCTGAGGTTTTCCAAGGGATAATAAGGATTCATTATATCTTAGTTGGGATCAAGTAAAAGCTGTTTAATTATAACAGATTGGAAAAATAAAAACTGGAATTATTTGGTTAAAATTGAATCTATGGGACATGGTCTTTCTGTAATTCTGAGATTTCTGGATAACGGATCCCATACCGATACTTGTGTCTAAAGCCACTCCTTGCATTTGCTTATAGTTGAGCTCGACCCTTTCTGCCTCCTTTTCTGAATACATTGGGAAACCCTGGAGCTAGTGCCGGCTCTGAACCAGATAGTTGCTCCTGAATTCCCAGAGTGGCCTATGCCAATTGCCGCAGCTTAGTTGCACTGAAAGTATAGGGTACACTCGCACGCTGAATGCAGCAAAAGATGGAATTGCATCCAATTCGCAGAGAAGCGCAAGCGCATGCTCATTTTAACTAAGGATGCACTGAATCTAGGATTCGGTTCAAGATTCAACCAGCATTCAGCCTTTTTTCAGCTGGATTTGAAAAACCCTTGTGCCTGGCCGAACTGAATCCCAATTTTCTTATTATTCAAATAAGGGTTGGGTTGCATTGTGGGAATAAAACATGGCAATTGTGCTTTAAATTGTGCTTGCAGTTGTAAATGACCCCAAAGATCTAGCGGTATACTCAGGCGTGTTATCCAATTGCCTTCATATAGTAAACAAGCACCACAAGAAAACAAAATGCACATCATGTCCTCTAGATTTAGTAACCCATTGCAGCAAGACACAGACAACATTTCAAACAAACATACATCTGATAGGTTGCTATTAGTTACAAGGCCTGGAGCGAAAAATTGTGCCAACCATAGTAAAACATATGTCATTTCCACAGAACTTTACATGAAAATATGTTGAACATGGGATATGGAAGGTTTCTATGTGAACATGCCAATAAATGATGGGCCAGAAGGTAGCTATATATTTCACACTAAATGAAAAAGCTGCTGGAAAAATAAAAAGAAACCCCTGCACTCATCATGAAAATACATCCATGTATTCCGTGCATGTGCATTCATTCTCGCTCCCAGTCTCTTTCACAGGTTATAAAAGTTAGTTGAAAGCATTTGAATCCTAAGTTATCTGAAGGACTCTTGTGCCTTTTGGGAACAGTCTGTTACTGATCTACTAAATGAATATCTGCATTTTAATGCTCCGGAATCCCTGGTTGCTCTGGTCCAATGTCAAAATGTATAAAACTTTAGCTCCTACTCACACTGGGGCAAATTCATTAAAGGTCAAATTTTCGCCTGCACAGGCTTCAACACACTTTATCGCCACTTCATCAGAAGATCATTCGGTTCCACAATGCTAATTCACTAAAATGCATATGCGATGTTGCTTCTTGGCATCCGAACGCTGGCGAAGTTTCACTAGCGTAGATTCATCAGCGCGAGCATTTCATAGTAAACTATTCTAACGTTCATTTTTGCCTAGAGAAATTTTGTTAATACACTTACGTTTAGGTCAATATGAATAGGGCGGGTACATATAGGTCATATATATATGTAGGGTTGCCACCTGTGCGGTTCTGACCCTGACAGCCTGGTTTTTTGAAGGGCTGCCCTGGACAAAACTGCCTATCCGGTTTTCCAAATTAGGAAAACCAGGCAAAATTCGATGTGATTGACACAATCTGTGATTGGCCCCACCCCATGATGACCCACCCTGCGACATCACAGTCCCACCCCCATAACATCAGTGTCCTGCCCCCACAACGTCACTGTCCCATCCGCAGACTCCAGTTTAACCGGAAGAAAGGTGGCAACCCTATATATACAGTATACGTAGGTGCCCATAGGGGGTTACTCTGCCCCTATGGCTTGAAGGCCCCTCCCTTTTCTTAGTGTGATTGGCCAAGAGGGGTAATGACAACTTCCTGCCACACTGCACTATAGTGTGTGTAAGGAATGGCCTCTTCCGCTTTGGCCTCTGGATGGTGATCCAGTTGGATGTGCCCAGGGGAGCCTGGGTACCGCAAGGCCCAAAAAGGCCCATCTGTCCAAGTTGGGGACCAGGCAACCCCGTGAATGAGGAATAGAAAGTGGCAGGTGAGCTCCCAGCAATAGTACACTCTAGGAGTGTAAGATAGTCAGGGTTGAGCTAAAAAGAGCAGTTCTGAGCTCCAACATAGAAGTGACAGTTTGGAGGTATCTCTCCAAGGCCATATTGCCTGTAGTATAGGGATACCAGTGAAGAGGGAATAAGGAGAGAGTGATTGCCCTAAGGTTGATCCAGAGACCACTACCGGAATATGTCACAGAGGTGTCGCTGTATAGTCTGCATCTACCTTGGAAGTTATGTGTGAGCAGGGTTGTGACTATATACCTGCCAAGTCTATCCTAAAGGAGGGTCATCATGTGTAAAGCTGCATGTGATGTGACTGCACATTTTTCCATTGGATGTGAGTAAACCTGGGGACATTGTCTATGACATACACAGTTTCTTTGTTTGCATCGTAAGAACCTCCTGGCGCCCAATTTTTTGTATGTTTTATATGCACAGTAGCCTGGGTGTTGGAGTTTCACTACACCTTAGAGGGAAAGCTTCCACATAGCAAAAGCCCGGATCCTGAAGAAAGAGTCCAATGTAACCCATGCTCTGCTCAATAGCTGGAAAGTGATGTCTGTGGTGTGGATAGCAGAGCAAGGAGGAATCGGCACACAGGAACAATTGGGGGGCAACGTGGGGTAAACCCCTAAGTGTTTATTGTGTCATAGTTTGCACAACGTTTCGGGGGCACGCCCCTTCGTCAGGTGATGTTAACATGCAATCAATACAATCTTTAAATAGACCCTTTGCCACTCCCACCATGTGAAAAAAAATTCAATAATATATACATGGTTAGATTTGACAATCCAAAAAAAAAAAAAAATTTTTTTAAAAAAAAGTCCTTAACCCAATATCAAAACTCAACAAAGTCCAAATACTGTAAACGAAAAAGGTGATGTATCCAAGAAAAATTTAGCACAAAATAGGTACAACAATTAGGCTTTTTACCTACTGCAGAAAAATTCAATTCAGCTGTGATCTATCGGGGAGAATCAAAGCAGCTGTTATCTGCAAGGTAGAGATACAAGGTTACTTAACAGGACTATATAAAACACAGTATCAAAATTGTTTCAAATTTTACATAAAAACTAACATTATGTTAAGCTACAAATAGCAGGTTAAATTGAATTCTTCATTCAGTCCCCTTGGCACTTGCGTTTGGAGTAGCCAAATCCAGTAGCTTTCACGTTGTAACAATTTCTGTTTTACATCCTGTCCCTTCCTAACTTCAACCCTCTCTAAAATCTGCCACCGTAATTGCGATGTTTTGTGCTTATTTTCATAAAAATGTTTGGCCAATGTGTTCTCATATTTTTTAGATTTATTTGATGAATTTTTATCTTCATCAATTGGTTGAAAGTTTCGAATCATGGATTTGTGTTCATTTAAGCGTGTTTTGATTTGTCTACTTGTTTGGCCTATGTAGGCTAGTCCGCATGGACATTTAATGCAATAAATTACATTAAACGAGTTACACGTGTGGAAACCTTTTGTGTGGTGTTTCGTTCCTTTACAAGGATTACAAGCTATTCCTAAACCAGTCCCACAAGGCATTTTATGCTCATTAGACGTACGTGACCTGTATACCTCAATACCACACGAGGAAGGTGTTGAATGTATACGTACTTATTTGAGTCGTACACTTTTACCTACACATGAAATCAACTTTTTATGCACTTTACTTGAGTTTGTCCTTACGAAAAATGTTTTCACTTTTAATGACAGGTACTATCTACAAATACAAGGTTGTGCCATGGGTGCCAGCATGGCACCGGCTTACGCTAACATCTATATGGACTTTTTTGAACAATCTTTCATTTTTAATAATTATGACTTTTCCAAACATATACACTCGTATATGAGATTTGTCAACGACACGTTTTTTATCTGGACAGACACTGCGATTGAGTTAGAATTATTCTTGCACTATCTTAATAATGTTCACCAATCCATTAAGTTCACTTTAGATTGTCATCCTAACAATATCCATTTTTTGGACGTGAATATACAGTATGAGAGCATGGGTTTTACCACTTCACTTTACACCAAGCCCACTGATCGGAACAATTTATTAAAACCAAACAGTTTCCACCCACCCAGTTTATTTAAAGGGCTCCCTAGAACTCAATTGCTCCGAGTCAGAAGAATTGCTTCCACTGATGAGCTATATGCTCAGGAATCTGTCAAAATGATTGACAAGTTTCACACTAAAGGGTACAAATGTGAAGATTTATTAAAAACGAAAAATGAGGTTGAAAAAATCCCTAGAGAGAAATTGCTAATAACAACAAATAAAAATCTCAATAAAAAATTTGAACGAGTACCATTCGTGTCAACATACGACACTAATTCTTCAGCTATTAAAAAAATCATACTAAAAAATTGGATGATACTTAAAAATGACCCTGAACTGGGGAAATTGTTTTCTGTCCCACCTATTTTTTCTTACAGAAGAGGTAGAAACATAGGGGATATGATCAAAAGTGCTAACAAAAAAGCCCTCAATGCTAAAGTTAACCCTGGCACTTATCCTTGCCACAACTGCGGACATTGCAATGGCATCACTAATGGCAACATTGTCACTCACCCTTGTAAAGGAACGAAACACCACACAAAAGGTTTCCACACGTGTAACTCGTTTAATGTAATTTATTGCATTAAATGTCCATGCGGACTAGCCTACATAGGCCAAACAAGTAGACAAATCAAAACACGCTTAAATGAACACAAATCCATGATTCGAAACTTTCAACCAATTGATGAAGATAAAAATTCATCAAATAAATCTAAAAAATATGAGAACACATTGGCCAAACATTTTTATGAAAATAAGCACAAAACATCGCAATTACGGTGGCAGATTTTAGAGAGGGTTGAAGTTAGGAAGGGACAGGATGTAAAACAGAAATTGTTACAACGTGAAAGCTACTGGATTTGGCTACTCCAAACGCAAGTGCCAAGGGGACTGAATGAAGAATTCAATTTAACCTGCTATTTGTAGCTTAACATAATGTTAGTTTTTATGTAAAATTTGAAACAATTTTGATACTGTGTTTTATATAGTCCTGTTAAGTAACCTTGTATCTCTACCTTGCAGATAACAGCTGCTTTGATTCTCCCCGATAGATCACAGCTGAATTGAATTTTTCTGCAGTAGGTAAAAAGCCTAATTGTTGTACCTATTTTGTGCTAAATTTTTCTTGGATACATCACCTTTTTCGTTTACAGTATTTGGACTTTGTTGAGTTTTGATATTGGGTTAAGGACTTTTTTTTTAAAAAATTTTTTTTTTTTTTTGGATTGTCAAATCTAACCATGTATATATTATTGAATTTTTTTTCACATGGTGGGAGTGGCAAAGGGTCTATTTAAAGATTGTATTGATTGCATGTTAACATCACCTGACGAAGGGGCGTGTGTTGTGCAAACTATGACACAATAAACACTTAGGGGTTTACCCCACGTTGCAATTGTTCCTGTGTGCATTTGAATTCTCTGAAGAACCAGCACTCCCGTATATTTAAAAATATCAGTTTTTATTTCTGTTACGTTCCAACATTTCGATCCCTGTTGGGACTTTTCTCAAGGTCCCTTCTCCTTGAGAAAGGTCCCAACAGGGATCGAAACGTTGGAACGTAACAGAAATATAAACTGATATTTTTATATACGGGAGTGCTGGTTCTTCAGAGAATTCAAATGCATATATTTTAACCGTGCACCCCAGCTGGAGAAGCTATACCAGAGTGCATTGGAGTGCGGATACTCATTGGAACGTGATATAGATATATATATATATATATATATTCGTATATATATATATATATATATATATATATATCTTTCTTAGAGGTGTTGGTGAAATTGCTTGAAGTGGCCAATTATTATTACAACTTTTCAAGGAAGCAAAATAAAGACAAAAGAGATCCTCTAATGTCCTAGACATGAGCCCACCCTAAAACAAATGTGGCATGCCCCTCAAATGGTTAAAAAATGTTATAACCAAAATTTTGAAGTTAAAACATTTAAATACAATCCCACTTAAAATATGAAAAAAGCCAGGGTTTTTTATAACTTTAATGACTTTTCGGCATACAGGATATGATGTCACTGACATAACATTGGGGAAGATGTAGCTTCATCTTATCAGTTCACAAGGTCTAAGCTGGCGAGGGAAACGCGAAAGAGGTAACGTTATGGAAAATTCACACTTTAGTAAACTTGCGGAGTAACCAGCGCTGCTTACCCCTCTCCGGTGCGAGCGTGCGTGTGCGTCTGCACCAGAGCGCAAGGGAGCTGCGCTCCCTGGGAGGTGGCTGGGCAGCATGCCGTCTATAATATTCCGCCCTAGAAGTATATTTGAAAATTATTAGAATTTCATTTTTCTTACATTATGCAAAAAAAAAAAAAAAAGTATTTTGGGGGGTTAGTGGTTGAGGTTCGCTTAAGTAAAAAGTACCTAGCCAAGGACTTTATATAAATGCATATCTACAGAAAAAAAAATTCTGTAACAAGGAGCCTGGTGAGGAGAAGCCACAGCAGACAGATATAGATTTAGATTACAGGTTGCAGGAGTACACAAATAAAAAAAGGCTGCAGGAGGCTGCAAATCATAGTGTTGCTTCAAATCCATTAGCCGCTTTTCAGTCTTAAAAGACTTAAAACCTGCACCGAAGGCTCTCCATTCGAAAGAGCAATTGGCCAACTAAAAGGTTCCTTATGCAACAGTCTCGCTTGCTGCGGTATTAGAATTCCAAGTGATTGTACCATGTCTGTACTGCCTAAGCACTGGGTAACTGCTACTCCCGGGAGCATGCTGAGATAGAGATCATCAATATAGTGAATAAAGAATATACAGGTCATGAAACTAAGAGGTAACTTCTAATATCCTCATATTTTGCAACAGTGGGTACTTTATTTATTATAATACACAAGTTTCAGTGAGTCATGTGAGAGAAATGACATCACTAAGCTCCGATTATAACTGATGACATCACTAAGCACCGTTTATAAGGATATCATTTATAGGATATTCACGGCTCTTGTGTATTATAAGTTCATAATGTCATTTACTGCTTTTGCTATAACTGATGACAATTTTGGATGTATGTTTATCTTTATTTATATAGTACTGCATTATTTGAATATGCAAAGCTGTGTCTTTTTAAAATACTGTAAAAGTAGTTACAGGAAAGACAAACATTACAATAAATACATATTATCATTTGGCTTGCCACCCAAGGCAGGGGCCTTTATTACAAATTTACTGTCAATGTATTAGCCGTGTAATTTTGTAATCCCTATTGTTCTGCCCCTGGCCTGCCTCAAATTCGACCCTCTCACCTACTCACCCAATACAAGGGCGCAGTCCATCCTGGCAAAACTCTGTCCCGAAACGTCATAGCCCCGCCCCTAGACTGGCACAACCATGCCCCCGGAACAGCACAACCCCGTCCCTCTCTGGCCCGCCCCCACCCTTACGTCACCGGCCGGTAGGGCCAGATCAAAAAGGTGGCAAACCTAATTACTATACACCCACAACAATAAACTGCCCCTACAGAGCTTGCAATGAAAGTACATAAAATAGGGGTGGGCCAGTGGCATTGGGGGAGGGGCAGGTGGCATGGGGGGGGTCACTCACTTTAATGTCCCGTGTGAATTTCCTAATATGGAAATCCGGACAGGACTTTTCACCCGGGCAGCCCTTCCAAAAACTGGGCAGGTGGCAACCCTAACATACATTAAAAGCATTAAAGGAGTCCTTGATCCAAAAGATAATTTTTTTTTTTTTTTGCATAATTAAACAGAACTTTCCAATATACATTACCAATTGTCAGTGATTTTAATGTTACTTTTTTACATTTTATTGCTATTAAAAGCAGGTTACGTCTGGCTGTTGATATTCTCTGCACCCCTGTCTCTGACTCCTGAAACACTGCACTGCAAGCCTACTGTTACATGTCAGAAACTTTTGCCAAAAGAACCACATGCTACTGCAGTTTTTATGGGCTGCGCCAGAAGTGATGCAACCCTCAATCTAAAAAATGTAATCCGCCATTGTACCCGATTTAGAAAAACACATTTGCACAATTGCAGTTGTAGCAGACTCAACTAATGACAAAGGAATTTTGCTGGACAAAAAATAGGCATTTGCTCTTGATATTTGCATTTTGCAAACTGAATTCTTCTCGTAAGTAAGCCTTGCTGTTCTATATCATGTTATACTTCTTCTGTTCGGCAATCTTCAGGAAGTAAGTGCCGTATCGGAGCAATTTTCTGCTTCACGACAACCGCGCATGCGGCGAAACTCGAATATTGCCGAAGCACAGGTCTCATTCCAAAGATTACCGAAGCAGCTAAAGATGGCACCCGTGAACTCCTCCGGACAGGATCTGCACCGAGGGGTAAGTTAAGACTTAGGGGCATTTGCCCGGGGTAACACTTAGGCTGAGGGGAGGAGCGAGGGGGGGTCAATGTAGGGTAGGGTTTTTTAATTTTTAACTAGGGTTTAGTTCTCCTTAAATGAGGGACTTAGTGGGTATGTGGACTTATACAGCCCATTGTGACACAACTACCTACTTAACTCAGAGATAGTAGTGATGCTACAAACAAACTTGGAGATATTAATTGGAATGATAATTTTTTATGGGTAACAATGGATGTATCAGCATTGTACTCTTCAATCAAAAATGAAGATGGTTTACATTATTGGATATGGGAAAGAAATCTGTATGGACAGGAACATAAAGAATTTATTATGCAGGGGAGTATTTATTGAATCATAATTACTTCTTGCGTATTGTGCCAACCTATTCATGGCATTTGAGAAGCACTACATCTTTGGGGGTAGTGTACCCCACATGAGGAACATTATAAAATATTATCATTTTACAGACAACCTAATATTGGTATGGGATGGCACTGAGATGGAACTACTACGGTTACTACGATTTGTAGATTACTGCAACGATAATGAGAACAATATCAGGTTAAAAAATAAGTGTGACCGGGTCACTATTGAATTTTTTTTTTTGGATATACAATTGAGGTATGGTACAGACTGAAGTATATAGGAAATCTATTAGCAGAATCTCCCTTTTCTTGCGAAGTAGTGGACACCCTGAACCCCTCCTGAAGGGAACACCGATTGGACAGTTCTTATGTAAACTGTTCCACTTTGGCTTTCTTCCAGAAGAGAGTGATGGAATTATGGGACTAACTTCAGGTTAGGGGGTACAGTACTGTTAATACAAAGAGAGTTTACGACAGAGCTGTTTTGAGTGATAGAGTGGATTCACTGAACACAGAGAAAAACAGAAATAAAAGGAGAAGGATAAACATGAGTTTAATAGAATAAGATTTGAAGCAAAATAAAGAGAGTGTATTGTATTGAAACATTGGGATACGTTGAAACTTGATCCCATTTTATCAAGATTGGACCTTAGAAAACCACAATTTGTCTACAGACGTGGATCTAATATAAGGATTAAGGTATCGCCTTTTTTTACCTGATAGGGGTGGATCCCAAAATTGATTAAACTAGATTGGAACTTTTAAATGCGGAGCTAATATATGTAAATGTTGCAAGTTGTATAAACGTATGGAGAGAGGTAATAAGCACAGTTACCGGTAAACAATATAAATGCAATACATACAATATGTAAGCTGTTGTACAAAAGATTTAGTATATCTATCCACATGCCATTGGAAAAAATATATTGGCAAAATGACAAGGAGATTGTAAGATAGGGTTTTGGAGCATACAGCCTGTATTAATAGAGCAGATGTTTCTTCAGCTACAGCAGAACAAGTGGTAGAGAGACATGAATCTAATGAACTTTTTGTCTCTTCCCAGGGAATAGAGGCTCTGAAATTGGGGAAAAGGAAAGGAGATAGCGATATACAGGTATGGGACCTGTTATCCAGAATGCTCGGGACCTAGAGTTTCCGGATAATGGATCTTTCCATAATTTGGGTCTTCATGCCTTAAGTCTACTAGAAATTCATTTAAACATTAAATAAACCCAATAGGCTGGTTTTGCTTCCAATAAGGATTAATTATATCTTAGTTGGGATCAAGTACAAGCTACTGTTTTATTATTACAGAGAAAAAGGAAATCATTTTTAAAAATTTGGATTATGTGGATAAAATGGAGTCTATGGGAGACAGCGATTCCGTAATTCAGAGCTTTCTGGATATCGGGATTCCGGATAAGGGATCCTATACCTGTACTAATATCCAAAAGAGAAACCAAGTGGATGTTCACTTTGAATACGGTTAGGCTGAATGGGTTGAATAAAGAATATGATGTCAAGACTTATGTCAGACTAGCTTATAATTGTAATAGTGTGTATTTTTGTGTATTTTGATAAACAATTTGGTATGCAATTAGGAATAACAATTTATATATTGATTTTGAATACCCCTTTTAAGACTGGTTTTGATATAGTAATGCTTTCAAGAATATGAATTTGGAATATGGAAATGTGAGGTATTTTGTATATATATTTGTGACAAGCATACACACGCATAATCCAAGTGTTAGATAATGTTATTTTTCATCTTTTTTATTAGGCATTGGATGTAACTGAATGTTTGTGTGTGGGGGTATGCTCCCCTCAAGACTGGACACTATTTAAACACTAGATCACATGATAATTGTTTAGCTCTGAGGAAGTGCCGGTTCACTAAGGCACAAAACGCGTAAGCTTGTATTGCATTGCCACTGCCTCTTAAAGTGGACTTGTCACTCAGACATAAAAAGCTGTATAATAAAAGTCATTTCAAATTAAACATGAAAATCCAAATTCTTTTTTTTATTGAAGCATTCATAGCTGTTGTAAACTCAATTAAGGCGGGGCAAGCAATTACTTTCACTTTCCATTCAGCACTTTCTAGATACAAGGGACAAAAAAGTTGCCGTGCTAAGCGCGGTGACTTTTTGACCACGCCCATTTGTGTGGCCACACCCCCTAATTACCATGTTCATTTTACAAAATCTGCAACGCAGAAAGTGATTTCATTTACAAACCTGAAAGGACCAGCTGCAAGTTGCCTAAGGAAATAAATCAAGTTGTGGCTGCTAGTCAGTGGCCAGGTTAATGGCTAACTAGTGGGGTGGGTAGGCAACACCTTTATGTCACAGTTGGAGTAATGGAATGGAATGGGTAAGTGCCACCTGTCCTTATGTACAGTACTGCCCTACCAGTCCTATGCCCAGTATCACTGGACTAGATGGGTGGAAATCTACCCCTCTTTTAGAAATGGTAACCCTGTGTTTTCCAGAGCCCAGCAGCTGGTACTGTATAACTGTATAGGGGGAGAGGGTAACCCTGTGGGAGCCAGTGGCCAGGGTGAGGTCAGGTAAGCATCAAGCAGTCGGGACTCACCCGTATGTGGGCAGCTCTCTCCTTCAAGGGGACAGTTCGGTGGTTGTGGCAGTTGGTCCGGCACTGGGGGCAGACGAGCCTGGATTGGGGGTAACAGAACCAGAGGATTTGCTCCCTGTGTTCCTGGCAGGTGCCTGCTGCTTGCGGCTCCGCTGTGCCCGGCTGTGCGGGGATCGTTCCAAGGTCACCGGGCTCCTCTTCTGGGCTCCCCAGGCTGATCTCCTGCTCGTTCGGGATCCACTCTCCTACCCAGGGCTCCCCATGTCCCTCCTGCCCACGTCTGGGGCCGCGAGATCGCCACAGTGGCCCCTAGTGCAGAGAAAACCCGGAAGAAACAAGAAGTGCGGAAGATCCAAACCGCTGGACATCTTCACTATTATCCAGGACGGCGGGACAGTCAGGCAAAGTCGGGGACTGTCCCATGTAATGAGGGACAGTTGGGAGGTATGGCCAGTGCATGGGAATGGACATCAAGTCCCCCATTCTGGTGCACAAACAAGATTTTGAGATGATGCAAGGCTTGCCTTTTTAATTGTGTCCATAAAATGGCTCCTGCTTGCTTGTTATGATTATAACTGATGGAAACAAGATTAAAATAATTAATACAATGTAATTAAAGTTAATTTTGCTTGACTAACATGATAAAATAGGATTTGGAAAAAAAATTTGGGTGATGGGTCCCCTTTAATATGTGCACATGAATAAAGCCAAATCTTGATATACTCAGCAATCTCTGTGAAGTCTCTGGGTTAGCGCAATGTCAGACTCCTATTCCCTGATCATGTGGGTGGTTCGCAGGTAACCTGCCTGGGTACCTGGGCCAATTGCAGGCTTGCATTCACCCAACCTCCTAGAGTTTAAATAATTTTTTCCCTGACCTGGTCTGCCACCAAAGTGAGGTCACTTCTGCCCAACAGTGACATCACTTACATCACTGGGTTAGGGTAAAGGTTTGTGTAGTGCGTGTAGGGTCAGGTAGTGAAGACAGTGCAGTCATATAGCGGGTCAGCAGGTCCAGATTGGAGACAGGTCTTTTCAAAAAGACATGTTCAGGACTCTAGTTGGTATAATAGGATGGTGAAAGTGTAACTAGTAGGGATGCACCAAATCTCTATTTTTGGAAATTTGCTGAACCACAGCCAAACCCTAATTTGCATATGCAAAGTGGGAAAGAAAGTCCATGCACACAAAAAATGTATCTCCTTAAATAGTTTTAAGGGTTTGGATTCGGTTTGGCCAGGCTCTTGGATTTAGTGAATCTGAATCCTGCTCGATTTGAGCGAATCCCAAACCAAATCCAGGATTCAGTACAACCCTAGTAACTAGTATAAAAAGTCAGCACCAACCAATATCTCCAGGTTGATCAAGGCAGTCCTGTGTGATTGACTGTTGTGATTTGCAAAAAAAAAGTTGTTATTTGCATCTGGTGTGACTAGAGGGGCAAACAAAACGAGAACATGGATTTCGGGCTAGGGCTGATGGGTCCTACGGCTTTCGAGCGCACAAATCCAGGCCTGAGAATACTTTGCATATTTTGGTTTTTAGGTATTGTAGAGCCAAACCAAAACACTGCTTAGCACACTTTGTAATTTGGGATCTGTCTAAATTACACACTTACTCAAGCCTATCATTTTATGGCAATAATATGCCACTGGTATGCGTACACTTTCTTATATCCAACCACACTGGAAGTAAAGGAAAAGAAAGGCAGATTTTCCCAGTGTAACAGCATAATATGCAACTGGCTTTAATATAATGTTGTATCACATCCAATGCTGCCCACGCTTCACAGATCAGCATGGTATCAGGTTGCCTATGCGTTTCATGCAGGATTTATATGCATGCATGTTATACTTTCACACCAGCTTCTGATTAACCCCTCAGTGGTGTTAAGATAATGGACCATAATAACGAGCCAAGCCGCTGAGGTCATAGACCTGTAATTTCTGTGACAACCATGTATTTAGGCTCTTGGGTCATGGGGCATATGAGAGAAGCCTGATTATAGTTTTAATGGATAACTAATTACAGGCTCCATGGTTAGGTTTGGGCACTTGTACGCCACAGAGAGAATTTGAATTGTATACCATGAGCCTTAGATCACTGTTGGTAAGCTGAAAGTCACTTTCAATGCCTATGGCTCTCAGCAATATAACTGGTGACCTTTGCCCTTCAGTCCAAACCCCAATCCTCTGTACCCAGCTTAATTAAATGCATATTATGGTTGTACCAGTGCAGTGACCTATACCAGCCAATCAAAAAAAAAAATCATTATTTTGTCTTCACTGCTCAAAAATGATTGGCTGCTGTGGTTAATTCACTGGGTACAGTCACCCTTACACCAAATAACCCCTGAACGGATTTAGAAAACAAGATCAGTTGCAATTATAGGTATATAGAGTCTATTATCCAAAATCCATGGGACCTGGGGTATTCCAGATAATGGGTCTAAAAAAATAATTTAATTATTAATTAAACCCAATAGGATTGTTTTGTTTCCAATAAGGATTAATTATATCTAAATTAGGATCAAGTACAAAGTATTGTTTTGTTATTACAGAGAAAAAGGAAGCCATTTTTAAAATTTTTAATTATTTAATAAAAAAGGGGTCTATGGGAGATGGCCTTCCCGTCGAGATAATGGGTTTCCGGATAACAGATCCCATACCTGTATTTTACATTTATATTCTTCACAAATTGTCCACATGGCCTAGACTCCATCTTTAAAGTCACAGTTATAGCATTTCTGCGTGTAGGTGGTGCATCAGATACACAGTGAAAAAAATAAATCTATTTACCAGGCAAAATGTCATTAAAAAGTTCACTTTAATATGGCACTTGGGAAAACAAAAGACTTTACTCAGCATCAAACATTAACAATACATCTGTACATTGTTCAGGTGTCTCTGTACTGCATAAGATGGACACAAAATACTGCTAACATTTCCACAGGTCTGTAAATATACAAGGCAAGAAAGGTCATGATGTCACAATTCGGAAATCTGCTTTGTAAGAACGATGTGCTGCTTAAAAATACACCCTGTAGATTAGGGATCTCAATGTGGCTGTTTAGCTGTAATGAAACTACAACTGCCAGCTTCATGGTCTTGCTTGCTGGTTCTTTAATTGGATGCTGACAGTTGTAGTGCCACTGATTTGGGTAGCCACAGGATGAAAATCCCTTCTTAGATGGAAAAAGTATACAAAGATGGGTTGTGCTGACGAGGCTGGTAACAAGAACAATAATTGGCAGGCACTTAAAGCCCAAGAAAAACTGCCATCCCATTTAATACACAACAGGCTTGCTGTACAATTTCCCTCATTAATCCCTCATAGGGCAGCCATGATTAATTTAGAGGATTTCACTGATGAACGTGGACCCTTATACAGCAGACGTATGCACATTAAGATTGGATGGCAGCATTTTTCCAGGGGTGCCGCCCTATATAAAGATTATACTTCACTAGACTAAACAGCCCATCTGGTCCCAGAGACAGATGAAAATAGGGGATATTTATTGTCGAGGCACAACATTGCACAGAATCACCCACAAGACATTTTGGGAACCATGACAACTCGTCTTTTTTTTTCAAATGAAGCAGCAATTAAAGAGACCATTTTTAGATTCTAGCGCAGGTATCACAAACTGGCGAAAAAGTTGTTCCTTAAGCAATATGCAGCGTCATTTATATTAGCTTGTTGCTGGCCACGGAATTAGAAAACACCTAAAAACAAAAATGAAGCTATACCCAAACTAAACTGCATGTAAAGCATTAGTAATAGATGATATATTCCCCCTAGGATGTGCAGAACCACTAGACAAGGGATGAGGCCTTTCAGGAGTAGTTGTAGCAACTCCCAGCATGCTCTTCAAAGGCTTTCAGTATGTTAGCATCGGGAAGGCCAATATAGATTATATATAGACCCCTTTACAAATTGTACATGACCACAGGGGAATAAAACATTTTACCTCCACAGAAAAGCTGGGGTTAGAGCAGATGGAGGGTCCAGATGCGATATATTATGGCTAGGGCACCATTATGAGGGGAAAAATATGTATTCGGCCGTGTCAATGCTGAAAAGCTTTGCTATGCCTGTCAGCGCATTCTAGGAGTTGCAGTATACCGGCAGTAGCAGCATGAGCATCCCTAATAACATATTTCTGCCCTGCAGAATAAGAAAGGACACCCCCAATGTCTAATGTGCTAAAAATTATTTATAAACACCCAACATTTGCTGACAGCAGGTGGCCGATGTATAGGGTTGCCTCGTTTTGGCCCGTCTAACTCTGGGCGTCGCGATGTCAGAGGCAGGCTATGATGTCATAGGGAATCCTTTAAAAAAAAACGGGTCAAAACCGGACAGGTGGCAACCCTACGTGTGATGTAGGCACCCCACAAGTTCACACAGCAAAAATCATAATAACAACAACAGGAATTGATGTATGGTCAAATTGCTGTAACCCTTGAGTCCAGTCAAAATGAACCAACTTCCTGATCTACTCGAGGCAATGGTGCCTGCCATCTGCATGTTATAGGCCTCATTCTACCCCCCATCTATATCCAATCATGGATATAGCTATGCATCCATGCTGCCCCCCTTTGACCCGCTCAGACGCTGCTTTTTAAGCGTCAGCAGCCCTAAAAATGTCCCTGCATGGAGGGTAATGCAATAAAAAACTCACAGCTAGTAACCCGTAACAACCAGCTAACCAGTAACAGCTAACTGCTCATTGCTTGCTATAGGTTACTAGACAAGTAGAAGACAATTTATTATTTTACACTAATTAGTGTCTGACTCCAGTGGCCACATTATCTTTAGGACTATCTTGTGCTCTAGTAGTAAGTCAGTGTTTTCTTGTGCCCTCATATTTTTGTCTACCCATAGTTGTATCCTTGATATGTCCCCGGAGACTGTGATATAAACTACTGCTGACATGCACATTTCACAACAACAGAGTTCAGATATGGGACCCATTAACCAGAGTGCTCAGGACCACCTGGGGCTTTCTGGAATTTGGATCTTCATGTCTTAAAGGAGAACTAACCCCTAAAAATGAATGTGGCTAAAAATGGCATATTTTATATACTGAGTTTATTGCAACAGCCTAAAGTTTCAGCTTGTCAATAGCAGCAATGATCCAGGACTTCAAACTTGTCACAGGGGGTCACCATCTTGGAAAGTGTCTGTGACACTCACATGCTCAATGGGCTTTGAGCAGCTGTTGAGAAGCTAAGCTTAGGGCTCGTCACTAATTATCCAGCAGAAAATGAGCTTCCCCTGTAATATAAGATGATGCTACAGGGCTGATTATTAAATTCTGATGTTAATTGCACTGGTTTCTGTGCTGCCATGTATTAATTATCTGTATTAATTACTAATCAGCCTTATATTGTGACATTTCTATTCTATCTGTACTGTATATTGTGAGTGGGTCCCTAAGCTCAGTAAGTGACAGCAGCACAGAGCATGTGCACTGAAGAAAAGAAGATGGGGAGCTACTGGGGCATCTTTGGAGAAATAGATCTTTACTGCTAAAGGGCTGTGGTTGCCTTGGGCTGGTACAGAAACACAAAACATAATGTACAACATTTCTACCTACTTCTTAAGTTAAGCTATAGTTCTCCTTTAAGTTGTCTAAAGTAATTGAAATGTTATTTAAGCCCAGTAGGATTGCTTTTCTTTTTATAAAGATTAATTACATCTTAGGATCAAGTACAAGGCACTGTTTTATTATTACAGAGAAAATGAAAATCCTATTTGAAAATGTTTTGATTAAAATGGGAAATGAGCTTCCCATAATTCAGAGCTTACTGGATAACAAATCCTATACCTGTATTCTGTTGAGTGTTTTAAGCTCAAAGCATGGACCTAAATTTCCTCCTGCTTAATTTTAGGGTACTGGTTTAGAAAACCTGCACCTTCTACAAAAAGTTGACTATGACTACAACAAGGAGGTCAGCTCTATGCTCCGAGAAAAAGTCAGCAATGATTATTTTCAAGCTACAAGTGTCACTGTTATTTTCCTGACCTGTCAGAGTAAGCGCTGATGTTAATATGCAGCAGGTGAGAAGCAGCTACATGTTCTATGAGCAGCAGGACAGGAAGTAAACAGTGCAAGAAAAAGCCTTCCTTTTAAGGCTGCAAGTCCCCGCCCCTTCTGTGCAAGCTAACCACAATTGAGTATTGCAAAGCTGCCTTTTTTCTTTCATATTTACAGGTATTATAAAAACAATTTTAGTAAAAATTAATTAAATAAGTACTTGTTTGCTTCTATCTCATTAACCCAGCCCGGAAATCTCCGCTTTAAAGCAAATTATATTTTTAAAACATTTGTACATTTTAATCAGCTGATTATTAAGTGCTTGCAACCAAGGCCTTCTTTTTATTAATACATAAATGTGTGTCACTAGACTTCTGTACGCTTTGGGGCATTAAAAAAAAAAGAAAAATCATAATTATACATTTGCCTTCCTAATTCAGAAGCATTAAAAACAACCATTATAAATACAATGCCTCGGCAGAGTACAAAAACGGTTTTAGAAACAGCAGGGCCCTTGTTAGTAAAAAAAAAATCATGCCTAAAGGCAAAAGGAGAGGGTTAGAAAAACAGCCTTTGATTTAGGACGTGTGTGATCTTGGTGTGACTGTGAATAAAATGGCCTTATTTCCATAGGCGCTGTGCGCTTACTAGAGCGGGAATTGTTGGTGAGTTTTAAGCCCCCACTTGTAATAAGGGGAACGCAATGTGTGTGAGATAACCTTATAAAAGTGGTCTGGACTGGAGTTTCCAACTTTAAATCAGGAACTTTATTCTTCCAAAAAGCTACAGAATTACATTAAAGGGAAATGATCATCAAAAGATTGCACTGAAAATAGTGGTACTCTAGGAAAACTATACCCCTGGACATTGTAGGTTTCTATAAAAATGTGTGCCACAAAAACACCCATAAAGCAAAAAATTAATTTTGTAATAGCGTGTGCCATTGGATATTTCCATACTGAATCACTGCCATGTAAGTACTAAAGTCTCTCTTGCTTGTTTGAGGCACTGTGCTTACCCACAAACCAAGGGCAAACATACATGCTAGGTTTTATCAGCCAATAAATGGACAGGAGCATGTATTACCCACACACTTCTTCCTGTTAGGGCAGAGACACAAGTGGAGATTCGGGGAGATTTAGTCGCCGGGCAACAAATCGACTCTTCTTCGGGTGACTTATCTCCCCGAACTGCCTTCCCGCTGACTAGAATCTAAATCGACAGCTGGATGGCACTTGGAGCGCTTCGTTTTCTGAAGTCACCCGAAGTTTCCTCGTGAAGCAAGTTCGGGCGACTTTGGAAAATGAAGCGAGCCGAGTGCCATCCCACCGGTGATTTACATTCTAGCTGGTGGGAAGGCAGGGGAGGCAGTTCGGCGAGATTAGTCGCCCGGTGACAAATCGCCTCTTCTTCGGGGCGACTAATCTCCCCGAACTGCCTCCCCTGCCTTCCCTTCTACCAGAATCTCCACGTGTGTCTCTGCCCTTATAGTTAGAACCATTTTAAGGAGCATTTTTTCCTGTCAGCTGACCATTAAAGGACCCAGAAACCGGTGGCTCAAGGGAAAATACAAATATGGCGCACATGGACACTGCTTCCTAGGAGTTTTAGGAGTTCCATGTATAACACCCTGGCTGGATAAATACAGTGCCAATTAAATATATAATACCCCAGAAAACATGGTTGGATAAATAGAGTTCAAATTCCATACATAATGCCCCAGAACATGTGGCAGAATAAATACAGTGTCCTTTTCATGTATAATAACCCAATAACATATGGTATTATAAATACAAATATAATCCACCATCCTGTTTGTTGTAGGCAAATTCATTTAGGTTTGTTTGGGTAGGCTTAGCCTTGCCAAGCTTTCTCTGATAAGGATCACTAGACTGCCTGCCAGCATGCCCCTGTACTAATCACATTGCAACATAAACAGCCCCTAAGTCTGCCCAGATAGATGCCATGAAACTATGGCACAATAGGTATTCCCCATTATTGTGCACATTTCCAATTGAAAATATTTAAAACTTGGATGCCCCTTGATATTTTTTCTCAAAGGCAACAGAATTATTAAAAGAAAATACAAGTTGATGGTAGTTTCCCTTTAACTAGCAATACTGTAAAAGGAAATGTGTACAGTTAAAATGTTGCACTGGCTTCCAATGTTCACTGCACAGTTGGACAAAAAAGCACAAGGTAATTTTGTGTGGGGAAAACATTAAAAAAAATGGAGCCTTTTGGGCTGATTCATGTGGCAACATTAAACAAGCAAAGAATATCCACACAGAAGAGCTATTCTTTCTAGAATGCCCGTTGTTTTTTGTGGTCTCATTAATAAAGTAGGATGGCTGAGATGAATTCAGAGACTAAGGCAAAGTTAAGGTAGTTTGCAAAAGACAAAAATAAAAGATAAAAAATTTTTACAAAACAAAATGTAGAAAAATTTGGTGTGCCCAATACCTCTTCCTCTGGACCAAGTGAGACAAAAATGTACATTTAACGGCCTCCCAGTAAACTTTCCTGTTTTTAAATAATAAATTACATTTTTGGTTGAAATAACAATAGGACAATATTCTTAGGTGAATCCAGATACAGAATCCAGATTCTGCGATAACACCGTCAAAGAACTTTGAAGAGCTTAGAAGTATGAATGTTCTTGTGTGGACTTCAGTGTCTCCAACACTTGGGATTCACATTTAAGTCCTGTTGAAAAAGTCAAACAAAACACTTACAGAGAGAAATATAGGAACATAAATACTCCCACCGAGCACACACAAACCAGTCCAGTGTTAAGAACTCGAGTAACAACCGGATTCTCTTCCAGCATTTTTAAACAAGCTGCTTCGTCCTCTGCCTTTGTGGCCCTTTTATTGGCAGTCTCACTTTTAAACCCACAGAACCAGTCAAAAAATTTGGAGCATTTGCTCTGGTACTCGGCAGCCCCTTCTGTAGGTACTTGGCCCATCAGAGCTGCCTGCCCATTGGAATAGCAATCCACTGGGGTCTCTGCTTCGGAGACACTTAAAGAGCTCAGTGGATTGCTATCCTCTTTGTTAGTCATGAGCAGAGTTATGTCCTCTGTTTGAACATTTTTTATCTGTTCATCAGACTTCCCATTTGGAAGCGCTTGCTTAATGTTATTTTCAGTGCACTGTATTATATTTTTCTCCTGTTCTTTATACGAATCCTCCTTGTGGTTCTTTTCGTTCACAGTCTTGTTTTTTAATGCCCAGAAGGTGGTGGTCCGAATCTGCTCCTTCGTAGGAGGTGGTGTTAATAGGCTGACAATAACAGCAATAATACCAGTGATCCAGAACAGAGCCGTAGCTATGTACATGTAGTGGACGTGTTTGATAAAGCTGGGTCTATTATCAGGCTGGTTGCATTCTGGTGCACGGTAGACAAAGGCAAGAATCAGACGGGTAACTCCAAGCACAAAGCCAACCACCCCACCATAAAATGCACCTTGTTCATTGCAGCGTTTCCAAAATATGCCCAGAAGGAACAAAGCTGCTACTGGAGGAGTCAGATAGTCTGCTACCTCTTGGATGTAGAGATACATCTGACCTCCCTGCATTTCAACAATTATTGGCACCCAGGCAATACTGATGACCACCATGAAGGCTACAAAAACTCTTCCCACCAGCATAAGCTCACGTGATGAGGCGCTCTTGCGCATTAATTTGTATATGTCCAGAGTAAAGATAGTGCTTGCGCTATTAAAGATGGAGTCCAAGTCACTCATGAGTGCTGCGATCATAACAGCCATCATAAGCCCTCGTAAGCCTACCGGTAGTACTTTCATAACCAAACGGGGATAAGCAATATTGGAGCATCCAGCTCTGCTTCCACACACTGCCATACAGTGTTCTGGATTGATGCAAGCAATATCATCAACAAACAATATTCTGGAGATCATTCCAGGAATGACAATTATGAACATGGGCAAAATTTTCAGAAATCCTGCCATGAGAGTTGATCCTTTAGCATGAGATATGTTTTTTGCAGCCAAAACTCTCTGCACAATCACTTGGTCGGCACACCAATACCACACTGAAGCCGGAGTTTGACCTAAAATAAATCCAGGCCATGGAATGTCTTCATCGGTAGGCTCCCGTAACATCTTTAGGGCATCTGGCTTTGGAGAGACATGGCATGAGTTTGTGTTGGTAATGTTATAAGTGTGTAAAATTGAGGTGACATTAGGCGTTGCCAACATATATCTCCTTTTTACTTCCTCAAACCCTCCGATTTCTACAAAGCATATTATGGTAAGTGTAAGAGCTCCAATGATCATAAGAAAAGCCTGGAGAGTATCTGTGTAGATGACAGCCACCAATCCACCTGTGACCGTGAGGACAGCAGTTATTCCGATGAGCAAGATTACGGATAAGTATAGATTCCATCCCAGAGATTCTTGAATAAACAATGCCCCTGAATATAGGTCAACAGAGAGTTTGGTAAAGATGTACAGAATTAAGGATAACACTGCAAAATACACTTGAATTCTATGTCCTCCATATCGTTTTGATAAATACTCAGGCATAGTATATATTCCTGAACGAATATAGACTGGAATGAAGACCCATCCAAGGAGCTGTAGAAGTAACAAGGCATTTAATTCCCAAGCACCCACTGCAAATCCACTTGCGGCTCCAGATCCGGACAGTCCAATAAAGTGTTCACTACCAATATTGCTGACAAACAGAGAGGCGCCCACAGCTGCCCAGGTCATAGACCGACCTGCGAGAAAGTATCCGCTCACAGTACTTCGGTTTGATTTCCACATGGCAAAAAATCCAAAACATAATACGAGAACAAAGTACAATGCCACTATGGCAATATCCGCTGCTTCCAATGAAGCTCTCATGATTAGTTGAGGTGTTCAAGCTTTAACAAATTCTTAAAATAAACAACGTGTGTTAATATAAAATAGTGTATAGAAGTGCAAAAGTCTTTGTCCTTTGGTTTGCTTCCTTTGGCGGTGGTTCCGGTTATATCCGGTGCTTAGTACACTCTTTTAAAAAAAAAAATCGACAATCTCCAAGGCCATCAGATTTTTACCATGTAGTGTGGCCTATTGTAAGGAACCCTGCAAGGTAGCAAAAACAAAACACAAAGACATAATTAGAAAAGGTAATCATTGTAAGAACAATGACAACTTGGGGTAATAGAATGGATAGTGAGCAAATAGATTTAGGGCAATGGCACACACAGCAATTTCTGGCATTCAGGCAATTAATAGCTCTGTGGGCCGGTGACTTCATGCTCAGAATCACTGTGGAGCTTTTAATTGCCTGGGCTACAAAGGCCTGGAATCACTACATGTGCCATCGCCCTTAGGGCTTTGGCACATGTCAATTTAATTGTCTGTCACTGAAAAGCATGGGAAATGCTAATGGGGGTTACAGGAGGGAACCACTAGGAAAGCAGGGATAAGCATAATGGACTATTTCACTGTAGTTCACCCTAACAGAAAAGCCAGGGTCAAAATACTAAACGTGCCATAGGCCTATGCAGTTATAGTTCCCTCAGTGTATTTCTACCAGACATTATTGCTGCCAAAACCCAGAGCCATATTTACCATGTTGCCACTTGAGTACTTGTGTCTATGGTGGCAACATTGGAAAGAAGACTATCGGGTGCCAACATGGTAAACAAAATTTTGTGAGGCAAGAAGAGCAATAGCACTTTTGGTGGTGTTTTTTGCCACAGAGGTCTAGGAAAAGCACCCTGAACAACTCCCACAAATACAAACAAACAAAGAAGGAATTCTCTAGAAGTATTATGAATCGAAATTTTATGGTTGTACCTGAAATATCTACCGTCGCACAGTGTTTTAAAGCCCATCTCATATGCTCTCCTTCTGATTGGCCCACAGGCTAAAGGGACGGTTAAAGGTGTGCTGAGGTTGGCCCAACCCACGGGTATCTGGCTGCCCCCCACGTCACTAATAAACAGCATGTTTTTTAATTCAGAACAGCAGGGAGTGAGGATAAGATGTTCCTCAAAGCAGGTGCTTATTTTTTAATTCTTGGCTTGGAGGCAAGTTTTGTTTGCAATAAAAACAGGTGTACTGCAAAACAGACCTTCCTGTAGGTTGCCAGACTACATAGCCCTTATTTAGCATCCCCATGAACGTTTTCATGCTTGTGTTGCTCTCCAACCCTCTTTACATTTGAATGTGGCTCAAGGGTAAAAAAGGGAATGGGGACCTCTGCACCAGCCACTGGCCGACAGGAGACATCAACAGATCAAAATTTCAAACCTGCCCAATTCCCAAGCCAACCAATATCCGTAGGATATGCAACTGTCAGCAAAGGAACTAAGGAAGTTTGAAACAAGCAGCCTCAAATTGACCGGGCTGCTCTGAGTTCATACTCAAGTCTACAGATGGAATTATGTGAATCCCCCAACTTCAAGTCTGAGGACCAAAGTGAAAATCAATGCATTGGGGTAGGCTTTGTTTCTAAGCAGCAACCTCCTGCACAAGCATTTGCAGGCAACTGTCAAAGAAATTAACTGTAACAAATGTAAGTGTTGGTACCCACCCTTCTGAGTTGTTACTCACTGTAGTGCAACTAAATGCAGGAAACCACAATTTGCCACTGCACTTCATATATGCCCAAAGTTACGTACACAAGCCAAAGCTTGGGCTGTCAAAGTTAGGTCTCTGGCCCTTTTTAGCAGCTGCTGTGACTGTGGCACTTAACATTATGATGACTGGAAACATTTACCATGACATTTCATCTATTTTGCCTCTGGAAGAAATAAAAGCAATAACGATCTGCAGGCCTCTCTCGTGTTTCTAAGTGACATCTCTTGTGTGACTGAATGAGTGTTCCGTAATGTATAGTTGCTGTGCTTTTCAGCAGACTTCATGACTAATATCCAACCTTTATTTCTAATATACACAATGGGTAATATGTGTCAGAATCACTGTAAGGAGCCAACAGAATTATAGGCTTAGGTTATTTTAGAGACACAACTTTAAAGGGATTATTCACCTTAGCATGGTGTAGACAGATGAATTCTAAGGCAATTTACCACTGGTCTTTAATTTTTGCCTTTTTGTTTTGATGTATTCACATTTTTTTCTCAAAGGCTTGAAATTTAAAGGAGACCTGTCACCCAGACATAAAAAGCTATATAATAGAAGTCCTTTCCAAACTAAACATGAAACTCAATTTTTTTTTTATTAAATATCCGTACCTTCTAAAAAACGGAATCAAAAATCTCAGCTGTCAATCATTTTGCCTTTCCCCCCTCATGCCTTAGGCACAGCAATTACTTTCAGTTTCATTTCTCCACTTCCTTGATGTCACTGCCATTCCCAACATGTCCCCGCCCTCGTCTGCATGGTCACTGACATCTGGTCCTCCCTTCTGGCACATACATTAAGTTTTGGGATGATCCAAACCTGGTCTTGATAATAGTTTTCACAAAATGGTGGTTGCCTGTATGCTTTAATTGTAAATTGAAAAGAATGAAGGAAACAAAGGTATAAAGTATAAAGATGACTAGCAGAGTGCCTGAAATAAAGCCATAAAAATAGAAATTAAAATAAAGCAACACAGTGATAATGAAAACCAATTGATTATAATAGCTTTATCTATTATATACATATACTAAATGCTTCTGTAATAGTAAAGCTATCGCTATATATTTAGTTTGCTTCAATTTGAATTTAACCTTTAAGGATATTATCATACCTTATTGCTACAACTAAGGTACTGCATTAAAGGAGACTTTACTGTAAAACAAGAAGGTGCCTGTGCATTATTCTTTTTTTTTTTTTTTTTTACATATAGAAGGATTGTGCTTAAAAAAGTAGTGTTTCGGTTAATTTATCGAACATTTCTGCAAACACCCAACTACTCCAGCCCTCTGTTCCACTTCCTACTGCCTCCTTTCCCAGGCTGTGCAGGGGAGCACACTGCACTGTAGAAAAAACAATCAGCAGTTAGGCTGACCTGATAGGGATCTCAAATGTACCTTTGCTTATGTTACTGCAGGGTTGTGATTTTCAAAATGAATGGTTAATGTTAAACCACCACCATACATTATTCATTATTGACTACAAGATTATTATGGATTACATTTAACCTATATGTCTCCTTTAAATGTTTCTAATATAGTTAGTAAGCCAAAAATGGACTGGATGTCTAACATAACAGAACACTACTTCCTGCTTTGCAGCTCTCTTGGTTCCAACTGGTTATCAGGCAGTAACCAATCAGTGACTTGAGGGGGGAGGCACATTCATGTCCCATGTGGCCCCCATTAAAGTCACTGACTAATTCAGAGTTAGAGAGCTGAAAAGCAGGAAGTAGTGTTCTGGCTATTATGTTAAACATCCACTCACTCCAGCCTTTATACATTACATTTTTGCCTAACTATATTAAAAAAACATTTTGTATTTTGCACAGACTATTTGCCCAGTTTTTATTTTTACACTGAACTGTAGTCAACCATCAGGAAGCTCCTAGTAATTGTGGACTAGCAGCCAAGGGCATCAGTTTTAGTCTCCAGTAGACTTAACACCCACTTGGTATCACTCTGTGGGGAACTCTAACAAGGAACATGTCTTGGCTGCAGCTGGAGGGCCCATGTGGTGTTTTATTCTTCTCTTATAAAGTACAATGGTGACCAAAATGCCTTCAACCACTTGGCGCCACTTCCCAGTGAAAGCTTGGATGATGATTTTGAGCTCTATGGTTCTCCCTGCAAACATTGTGGTCAAAACACCACAACTCTTTTTCTGAGAATGTTCTGGAAAAGAGAGACTCTGTAGAGCTATTATAGCAACCAATGGAGCCAACATATTAGTAATCTGTCTGCCAGGAAAGCCGAGAGCTCTGAAAAAGACAGTTCTGAGGCTTAACATCAAGGGGACAGGCTAAATAAAAGGATGTTTGCAGGTAGTCTATCAAATGGAGCCTCCCCAACTCATTGGCAATGCTGTTGCTGGACTCAACTATATCCTATAATCTCCAACCAGCCAATAGGTCTGTTGCATACCCGCCAACATTTTGGAAATAAAAAGAGGTACTAAGAAAGTTGCTGCACGTAGCAGAACGCCCATTTTGTGGCCACACCCCCTAATTACCATGTTAATTTTTCAAAATTTGGCAGGTTATGAAAGTTTGAACATATTTCTGTGGGGTTTTTTTCCAGTTATTACAGTTATTTGTTAATGAAGGTGAACTGCCCTTTAATCTGTGAGTCTAACCTTTCCCAAGGGACCTCCTTATTTAAATTGTTACAATTACTTATTTGCTTATCTCAAAATTGTTACTAAAGTATTTTAAGGTGGCCATACACGGGCCGATAAAAGCTATTGGCCCGTGTATGGGGCCCTCCGACGATAGTCGGCCAGATGTCGATCGGACGGCACTAAAAATCCCGTCGGATCGCAGCCACATCGGTCCCGCGATCCGACCACCCGTTACCCATCGTTAGGATCCACGATCGGATCAGTCTGATATTGCCCACCTCAAGGTGGGCATATCGGGGAGAGATCCACTCGTTTGTCAATCTCCGTGTATGGCCACCTTTAGTTGCACCTGGTGGCAGTTGTGGCCTCTCTTACAAAAGCCAAAATAGGACAGTTGGGAGGTATGCAGTTGTGATAAACCTGGCAATTGCTTAGTACAACTGGAGCTTTTGAAATGGCCCATCCTCATACAGAGAATAAGGGGTAGCAATATCATCTACATAAACTTAACATTAAAAAGAAAAAGCGGGCAATTTTACAATTATTTTAATAAGCAGTAACAATTCATTCCATGTTTTCATATCTAGCAAGGTCATTTCCACATAATTGTCCGAATTGCTAATCCTAAATGCAAGACGCACACGGAGATAAAGGCTCCGGACCGTTGTCTGTAAATGGGTGTTAGTGCTCAGTGCAGCTGATTGCACCATTTTGTAAATGAAAATGCTCAAAACAGCAACACTTGCAGATGAAATGACATATTCAACAGCTGAAAGAAATATATGGAGGGACCTTGTTGGGCGGGTACGGGCCGACTTACACTGTGTGAGATCTTCTTTCTGCTGTTCCCGCCCGCGACACTATTACAGTGAACATTTTTAGAAGTACACCTGCCCCACCCCATCCCCTTACGTGGCATCAGAGATGGGCAGGTCGGGCGCGGGTCTATAAAAAGAAGTGCTGGCCAGATTCGGGTCGAGTGCAGGTGGGTGTGGGTCAACTTTTTGTCGCCCCACACATCATTACATCAATCTTGCTGGATTTAAATGGGTGTTAGTGCTCAGTGCAGATGCTAGCACCCCTTTGAAAATGGACAAACTTGAAGCAGCAACACTTAAAGATGAACCAACACAGTCATCAGCTCAAAGGAAATCGATGATAAATGGGGGATATTATCAACTGCCTGATTCCCCAGTTTCGGTCTTTAAAAATATCTGCCCCATAATTTTCTTTAAAAAAAATATTTATACTGCCGTTTTCCAATGGGCTTAGATGCTACTAACAGTTAAAGGTATTTCCCCAGCAGGTTCCTTGTTAAATGCAAAGGGAAAGCAGTTTGGTCTACACAATCCAGGACATTACAAAACCTATTTAAACAGAATATTTATTAGAAAAGCTTTGAACACTAAAAAGAAAAAAAAAAAGCTGCCAAATGGACATGCCGTAAAACCACATAATCTCTACTTACGAGGAAAAACAGCTTTCTTTTGTATTATTAACATAAAAATGCCCAGTAAAGGAGGATTAGCCTCTTCTCATGCTGAGGGAAGTTATTGCATAAAAAGAAAGGCAGCACTTTATTAAAATTGACTTGCCCTGCAAACAGGTGATCCGGCTACTATAGCCATTACAAAAATGGGTTATTTTTATGCCTTTTATAGCACGTGTCCTTTCCCAGAGTCAGAAACATTCTGCTTTGCAGCTCAACTTCTGGGAAAAACATTAAAAAAATGTTTAGAGCAGGTTTTACTTGTTCTTTTCCCATTCAGGTAATTGGGGGGGGGGGAAACCAACCCTTGCATTGAATGATTCCTGATGTGCTCCACTACTTTTTGCCTACTGAGGCTATGTGCTGGTGTCGACTATTTCCAATCAATAAAATATGACCAGCTACATACTGTAAGTTCTAATATAAAGTGAGTATATGAATCCAATATGCCTACTTTCCACTAACTAAACAAGGGGACTGTTCATGAATTCCATCATGTATCTCAATGTATGTTATCACATCAAGTTAATGGAATGATGTTCCCCATGCTTTATTTTGCAAACCCATAAGAAATCACAATATAATGGCACAAGGGTTATACAGGGAACTCTTAGTATCACCTATGTATTATAAGGGATAATGTACCCCCTACTGTAAATGATAAGGATATTAGAAGTCACTGAGGGGTTGTTCTGTGACCATATAAAGGCACAAGGCTGCAGGCTGAGTTATACAGGGAACTCTGAGTATCACTCATGTATTATAAGGGATAATGTACCCCCTACTGTAAATTATAAGGATATTAGAAGTCACTGAGGGGTTCTGTGACCATATAAAGGCACAAGGCTGCAGGCTGAGTTATACAGGGAACTCTGAGTATCACTCATGTATTATAAGGGATAATGTACCCCCTACTGTAAATTATAAGGATATTAGAAGTCACTGAGGGGTTCTGTGACCATATAAAGGCACAAGGCTGCAGGCTGAGTTATACAGGGAACTGAGTATCACTCATGTATTATAAGGGATAATGTACCCCCTACTGTAAATGATAAGGATATTAGAAGTCACTGAGGGGTTCTGTGACCATATAAAGGCACAAGGCTGCAGGCTGAGTTATACAGGGAACTCTGAGTATCACTCATGTATTATAAGGGATAATGCACCCTCTACTGTAAATGATAAGGATATTAGAAGTCACTGAGGGGTTCTGTGACCATATAAAGGCACAAGGCTGCAGACTGATTTATACAGGGAACTCGGAGTATCACTCATGTATTATAAGGGATAATGTACCCCCTACTGTAAGTGATAAGGATATTAGAAGTCACTGAGGGGTTATGTAACCATAGGCTGGAGGCTGAGTTATACAGGGAACTTTGAGTATAACAAGGGATAATGTACCTCCTAATGTAAGATATAAGAATATTAGCAATCATTGAGGGGTTCTGCTGCAAACCGAGGTACTGTATACAGGAATGGGAACTCTTCCATAATTAACAATTTAACTGTTCCCTAGTTCACCATTTCTTTGCCATCAACCAAGAGGATCAGTTTAATATTCTCTTGAAGGTCATTGCTCATGTACCTGGTAGGGATGCACTGAAATCACTATTTTAGGATTCAGCCATATCCCGAATGCCTTGTGAAAGATTTGGCCGCATAGCAAGCCGAAAGCGAACACTACTTTGCATATGTTAATTAAGGAAAAAGGGGGGAAAGAAAACAGAGCACGCAGCACATGGTCAAAAAAACCTTTTGACTTCCTTGTTTGTGTGATGAAATGCATTGTGACTTTTTGGATTCTGATTTGGTTCAGCTAGGCACTTCAATTCCACCAAATCAGAATCCTGCTGAATCCTGGGTTCGGTGCATCCATTATACTTGGTTAACTTGGATAAAATTGTCAGCAGCACTAATGGGACAGCTCAAATGTTTCAACCACTGCAATGGGGGCTTCCTACTGGAGATCTGTTGGCACAATGCTGCCCTTTAAAGTATATTTTTTGGTCTCTAACTTGGCAACAGTAACTATAAAGGTCATCAATCGTCTTAACACAATATGGTCCCAACTTGGCTATTCCAGACCAACAACTTATTGGCATCTGTATGGGCTAAAACACAGATATCCAGATAGAGATTGGCCAGATACCCTTCGGGCAGGACTTCACTGGGAAGCCGAATCAGGCAGATCTTAATGCCTGTACTAGAGATCATTTGTGGCTTTGATACTGAATTCTAAATTAACATATTCACTGATATTTGGCCTAATTATTACAAATGCAGCATTAAATGGAACAATGCATGAAATTATATACAGAGTGCCTTCTCAATTCTGGAGGGTTAAGACCACAGGCAGAATTTGCTGAAGTTCTGCAGTAAATGTTTGTTGGGTTTCGTTTGTGTCTGTGCGAGTAAATCCACTGGCTCTAGCATGGAAAAACACAGTCCCTGGATACTAAAATGTCAAATTTTATCATCAAAGGCATTTCTTCTACAGTGAGACCATTTAAAAATCACCTCAGGTTCCCCTTTTAAGATCTGAAGAAATCCCTGAAGGCTTTCAAAAGCGAACACTAAGAGGAATAGAGAGGAAAAGCCACCCCCATGTACAAAAAGTGTGGACTGATTTAAAGGGACGTTAGATCAACGTGTTTTAGAAATAAAACATTAAAGGGCAAATAAAACCTTGCCTACTAAAAAAAAAACATAATTCTAAACAATTTCCAATATTTATTAAAAATGTTCTTTTAAAGTTATTTGTAAAACAATTGCTTTTTAAAGCAGCATTTGCTTCCTGGTTGTTACTTTTAAAAAATATTGTAAATGTCTTGTTCCCCAGCAAAGGCAGTTCTGTTAAAGGAAGATTAACATTAGAAAAGTGAAAGTGTTTTAAAGGAATGACCGTATAATGTACTGTTTCCCTGCACTGTTAAAACTGGTGTGTTTGCTTCAGAAACACAACTATAATGTATATAAACAAGCTGCTGTGTTGCCATGGGGGCAGCCATTCAAGCACAGGATACACAGTAGATAACAGATAAGTACTACTATAGTTTATATAAACAAGCTGCTGTGTTGCCATGGGGGCAGCCATTCAAGCACAGGATACACAGATAACAGATAAGTACTACTATAGTTTATATAAACAAGCTGCTGTGTTGCCATGGGGGCAGTCATTCAAGCACAGGATACACAGATAACAGATAAGTACTACTATAGTTTATATAAACAAGCTGCTGTGTAGCCATGGGGGCAGCCATTCAATCAAAAATTACACAGTAGATAACAGACATATTCTATAGAATCCCATTGTATACTACAGAGCATATCTGTTATCTGCTGTGTATCCTGGCCATTTTCTCCTTTTTCAGCTTTAAATGGCTGCCCCATGGCTACACAGCAGTTTGTTTAAATAAACTATAGTAGTGTTTCTAAGGCAAATACACCAGTTTTACCACTGCAGGGCAACAATATATTATATTGTCATTCCTTTAAAACACTTTAATTTGTTGGTGTTACTGTTTTTTTTTTTAAATGACTGGTTGAATTCTCCTTTAAAGGAGAAGGAAAGGTCTTACCTGACACCCCGGGCTGGTGCTCCTATCAGAAAACTACACCGGCCCAGGAGGTATTCCAGCGAGCACCACAGAGCAATTCCGGGTCTTCCGGCTTCTTCTTTAATCAAATTTCCCGGGAACAAAATAGTCGGGGTTTTATTTTCGTTAACGTTTGGCTTTTCAGATTACTGTGCATGCGCAGCCGCGAGAAAAAAAGAAACGCCAGAAGACGATCGCTCCGTGTCGCTCGCTGGAAGATTCCTGAGCCGGAGCAGTTTTCTTCTGATAGGAGCACTGGCTTGGGTAAGAACATGCGATGACTTGAGGGTGCTTAACTTTTGGCACCCCCAAGTTAAAACACCTTTCCTTCTCCTTTAAGCCTATGGGAATTCAGTAGCCAAATAGAAGTCCCTTGTTTGCCACCTTGCACTACTGACAAAGACAAACAAAAGCTCCAATGGCAACTCAATGTCTTCAAGGCAAGGGACACAAGCGAACTAAACTGTAGCAGTTCACATGTAACGAACCAAGTCAGGCGTTACACAAAAACATACAAAACTAAAACCTTGAGACTATGAATGGTGTGCAACATATCCTACGGGAAACCATCATATGAGTCACTTTCACTCTCAATATTTTCTAGTAGGATCATATAAATAGTGCAATATTCTCTCCAAAAAGGAAACTGCTTGTAAGCTATTGTATGGCTTGAAAGTGAAGAAGCAGCCTATTTGAAGGTTTCTGTTGCAAAACAAGTAAAACATCCACGTGCTAATTTAGCTGTAGTACATACATTGGACAGTCCATCTGTATGTTAGGTTCTTATGCTGTATAGCTAAAAGCAAATGCAACTGCACAAATGGTTAGAATTCGCAAGTAACGTATAAATTATGTTATTGCTGAGACCTGCCACTAACGGTCTAAATTACTAAGCTTATTTACCATTTATTCCTATAGATTTTTAAAACCGATCTCTGCACTTAGCAGCATTATTTTAAATTCCCCCCCTTCCGTACTACTTGCTTATCTCATTTCCAGCAAGTGCCATATCTGTAGCACACTTTGCAAAACTCATGTCAGTTCATAACTTTTTCTTGGGCTGACCCTATGGGGAAAGGAAAATCTATTCCACTGGAGGTTGTTAATATGGTAGGAACCCCCAGATAATAATCCATTGTACCCAATAGACTTGTGCTTGCACGGTACAGCAAAGTTGCACAATTTGAATATAATAAGCATTGCCAAGTCTAGCCAGGAGCAAGATACAATGTAGATACAATAGCATAAATAATCACTGGTTGGATACCAAAGGGTATCCAAACAGTGGATTGTGGGGCCTTAGTCTGGAGGCCAATTAGACTTTCTAGAAGGGAAAACTGCATCTCCCATTTTATTTGGTGCTCAAAAGTTAGATGTTTTATCCTCAATAATAATGCACCATCTCTCCCTACTATACCTGCTATCCCACAGCCACACTCCCTTCCCAGAGACTATTATCCCACTGTTACTATAGGCACCAGCTCTCCCTACTATACCTGCTATCCCACAGTCACACTCCCTTCCCAGAGACTATTATCCACTGTTACTATAGACACCATCTCTCCCTACTATACCTGCTATCCCACAGTCACACTCCCTTCCCAGAGACTATTATCTCACTGTTACTATAGGCACCATCTCTCCCTACTATACCTGCTATCCCACAGTCACACTCCCTTCCCAGAGACTATTATCCACTGTTACTATAGACACCATCTCTCCCTACTATACCTGCTATCCCACAGTCACACTCCCTTCCCAGAGACTATTATCCCACTGTTACTATAGGCACCATCTCTCCCTACTATACCTGCTATCCCACAGTCACACTCCCTTCCCAGAGACTATTATCGCACTGTTACTATAGGCACCATCTCTCCCTAGTATACCTGCTATACCACAGTCACACTCCCTTCCCAGAGACTATTATCCCACTGTTACTATAGGCACCATCTCTCCCTACTATACCTGCTATCCCACAGTCACACTCCCTTCCCAGAGACTATTATCCCACTGTTACTATAGACACCATCTCACCCTACTATACCTGCTATCCCACAGTCACACTCCCTTCCCAGAGACTATTATCCCACTGTTACTATAGACACCATCTCACCCTACTATACCTGCTATCCCACAGTCACACTCCCTTCCCAGAGACTATTATCCACTGTTACTATAGGCACCATCTCTCCCTACTATACCTGCTATCCCACAGCCACACTCCCTTCCCAGAGACTATTATCTCACTGTTACTATAGGCACCATCTCTCCCTACTATACCTGCTATCCCACAGTCACACTCCCTTCCCAGAGACTATTATCGCACTGTTACTATAGGCACCATCTCTCCCTAGTATACCTGCTATACCACAGTCACACTCCCTTCCCAGAGACTATTATCCCACTGTTACTATAGGCACCATCTCTCCCTACTATACCTGCTATCCCACAGTCACACTCCCGTCCTAGAGACTATTATCCACTGTTACTATAGGCACCATCTCTCCCTAATATACCTGCTATCCCACAGTCACACTCCCTTCCCAGAGACTATTATCCCACTGTTACTATAGATACCATCTCTCCCTACTATACCTGCTATCCCACAGTCACACTCCCTTCCCAGAGACTATTATCCCACTGTTACTATAGGCACCATCTCTCCCTACTATACCTGCTATCCCACAGTCACACTCCCTTCCCAGAGACTATTATCCACTGTTACTATAGGCACCATCTCTCCCTACTATACCTGCTATCCCACAGTCACACTCCCTTCCCAGAGACTATTATCCACTGTTACTATAGGCACCATCTCTCCCTACTATACCTGCTATCCCACAGTCACACTCCCTTCCCAGAGACTATTATCCACTGTTACTATAGGCACCATCTCTCCCTACTATACCTGCTATCCCACAGTCACACTCCCTTCCCAGAGACTATTATCCCACTGTTACTATAGGCACCATCTCTCCCTACTATACCTGCTATCCCACAGTCACACTCCCTTCCCAGAGACTATTATCCACTGTTACTATAGGCACCATCTCTCCCTACTATACCTGCTATCCCACAGTCACACTCCCTTCCCAGAGACTATTATCCACTGTTACTATAGGCACCATCTCTCCCTACTATACCTGCTATCCCACAGTCACACTCCCTTCCCAGAGACTATTATCCCACTGTTACTATAGGCACCATCTCTCCCTACTATACCTGCTGTCCGACAGTCAGAGTCCATTACTAAGCTGACATGTGGAACTTAGAACAACGTTGGACAGGACTGTGACCCCATTCAGCTAGTATTTATATGCAGGGAGTTGCAGTTCCAGAGGCAGTTAATGTAGGTTGTACATCTCCAATAGAATACAGTGAAATATGTAAGAAGTGTTGCACAAAGTCAATACACTGTTTCTATGATTTCAGGAGCCCTAGGCTGGTGGCACCAGGACATGGGTTTATTCTGTGCCAGTCCCTGGTTTCCCTATTGACAGCTGCGTGTGTAAGAGAAGTAAATGCAGAGACATGACAAAGAGGACAATTTGTATGACATAAAAGATGAAATAAAAGATGAAATAAAAGACACCAGCTCTGACTTCCAAGTCACTACCAACCTGTCTGAAACCTGTGGCCCCCAGAGAGCACGTGGATCGGGCCCCCAATGAGGGACAGATGGAGAAGCCAATGACACCCAATAAGGGACGGGCACGTTTCCCTGTAAGAGAAGGAAGGAACACAAAGCCGCGGGCACGGGCGCCACTCACCCTCTGCATAGCCTTGAGGATCAGAGCCATTTCATACGTGGGCATAACTGCTCAGCCACTAACACACGGGGAATGGCGGGACTCCGGTTCTGCTCAAGAGGTGCTGGCTCTGCCCAGATCCGACTGAATAAAATCCCGAGCTGTAGCGTAAAAGGACGCTCAAAATGCTGTCACATAGTCCCCGCCCCTTCCTATCTCTAGGTCCGCCTCCCGGACACGCCCACAGAAGTGCTTTATTTTCATTGTGCTGAAACTTGGGCGATGTGACTTTTTCCCCAGTGTCTCTCAGTAGTGCGACAATATTCCCTCACACACACTCGTTGTGTCTAATGTATATTCACGTTGTTCCACGCTGGTTGCCTGGTTATATGAGAACATTAATATAGTATCTTGTTTTTATCTCAAAACCTGCTTGTGGGGTTTTATTGTCTCTGTGGGTCCCTTGAGTTCCAAGTTTAAGATCCCCCAAATGTCCTAGTTTTTTTTTTTAGCTGATTAAAATTGCTTGTCAGGGCTCGTCTATTTGGTTTTACTGGTAAATACGGACACAAGGGAGCAGACAATCCTAGTCAGGGCCCTTATTACACCTCTGAGTAATATTACAGATAGTCCTGTCGCTTCTCAGAGCCAACCAAACATCTCTCACCCCAAACCAAAAGGAAAACACATGTCCCCAATGTCCCTAACTATCGCCTCAGGAATGAAACGGCTTTAAAGGAATACTGTCATGGTAACTGAAATCAATTTTTTGAAAGAGATTTTGAAATCGGATGTAGGGCTAGACATATTGTCAGTTTCCCTGGAGCCCCCAGACATGTGACTTGTGCTCTAATAAACTTCAGTCACTCTTTACTGCTGTACTGCCAGCTGGAGTGATTTCACCCTCCTCCCTTTTCCCCCCAGCAGCCTAACAACAGAACAATGGGAAGGTAACCAGATAACAGCTCCCTAACACAAGATAACAGCTGCCTGGTAGATCTAAGAACAACACTCAATAGTAAAATCCAGGTCCCACTGAGAAACATTCAGTTACATTGAGTAGGAGAAACAACAGCCTGCCAGAAAGCAGTTCCATCCTAAAGCTGGCCATAGATGCAAAGATCCGATCGTTCGAATCATCGTACGATCGGACTTTCCCATCTCCCGACCCGCCACTAACCATTCAGATCAAAGTCTTACCAGTCAGATTAGTTAAAGAACAGATCAGCAATGTTCTGCCCCTGACAGCAATCGTACGATATCTATGTCCAACCAAAGCTAGTGACAGTCTCCCACTGAAAATTGTACGATCGGCAATACACGCAGAGATATTATCGGCAGCCGACAGAAATTTTCTAACCTGTCCGATCGACCAAACGACCAATCTCCGCCGGACGAAAAATGTCGGGACTCTCCACACACGTTCCGAAAATTGTACGAATCCTCGATTCGTACGATCAGATCTTTGCGTCTACGGCCAGCTTAAGGGTAGAGGCACACAATGCTATTTGGGGGAGATCAGTCACCTAGCGACAATTCGCCTCTTCTTCGGGCGACTAATCTCCCCACAATGCCTTCCCGCAGCTAGAATGTAAGTCGCCAGCAGGGTGGCACTCGGAGTGCTTAGTTTTCCGAAGTCACCCAAAGTTTCCTCGTGAGGCAACTTCGAGCGACTTCGAAAAACAAAGCGCCCTGAGAGCCATCCCACCGGCTACTTACATTCTCTACTAGGGTTGCCACCTGGCTGGTATTTTACCGGCCTGGCTGGTAAAAATGATGGTTGATCCCAATGTTATTAATAGGGAAAAAATTGAAATACATAGGAAGGTCGGTATATTTTCCCAAAAAAAGTGGCAACCTTATTCTCTACCATAAAGTGCTGGCTCTTTCTGAAAGCACATGACCAGGCAATGAATAAATGAATACAAACTACACCATAAAAACCATGACCGAATCCCTTTGAGGTTTGGTTATTTGGATGCTGTCCACATTTATTGTTACAAGTATATAGAATTGTTGTATATGAATCACATCATCCTTGTGCTTTGTTGGGCTTTATTGAGAAACAGGCCCAGACTGATGCCATATATAGCCACTGTTTATTTGCAGAGATGTCAACCCCTCGCTTATCGGGGGGGGGGAGAGGAAGGGGGACTGCTGCTACGGTTGCCACCTTTTCTGGAAAAAAATACCAGCCATCCTATATATTTATCTTTTTCCCAATTAATAACATTGGGATCAACCATAA
This sequence comes from Xenopus petersii, assembly GCA_038501925.1. NCBI lineage: Eukaryota > Metazoa > Chordata > Amphibia > Anura > Pipidae > Xenopus > Xenopus petersii. Next base: position 183,207,196 of record CM076674.1, on the reverse strand, counting down.
TTTTTACCGGCCAGGTGGCAACCCTGACTGCTGCGCATGCAATGCTGCCAAAAAAATTTCCCTGCTTCCAAGAAGTGATGTCATTGTGCATGCTTGTTGGTGGAAGTGATGTCATTGTGCATGCTTGTTGGTGGAAGTGATGTTATTGCACATGCACACACTCTCCTGAAGCTGCTGAACTCTCGCTGCATGTGCACAAAGCTCCCAATGACGTCACTGAACACCTACTGTGCATTCATGCTTTGAATTAGCCGGAGAAGCTAGAAAATCAGGGGAATAAGGTATGGTGACAGGAAGCAGTGGGAAGGTTTCAAATCGTGTAACACCCAGGAAAATCAGGTGGGATCACATGTATGCATTTGGGACTTTGTATACTTGAAATGCCAGGGCCTATTTTGAACCTTAGTCCAGACCTGATCATAGGACTAGGGTTGCCACCTTTTCCAGTAAAAAATACCAGCCTTCTTATATATTTATCTTTTTCCCTTTTAATAACATTGGGATTAACCATCATTTTTACAGACCAGGCCTGTAAAATACTGGCCAGGTGGCAACCCTACATAGGACATAAGCCTGCTCTCCATTTACAGGTTGCACCTACACATGACTCTCTTACACCTGGAGAATCACACAGTAATGCCATTTTGGGTGCTGCACACATTGGAGTTCTTGATGTGGGCACTCGGCCTCTTCAACTTGTTCCCAGTTTTTGAATGCGTCCAGTACTACTCTGAAATTTTGGGGGAAAACACAGCATTGTAGGTAAATTACAGGCACATGTGTGTTAAAGGGGTGGTTCACCTTTAAGATAATGTCTAGTATGTTATAAAATGCCCAATTCTAATCAACTTTTCAATTGGCCTTCATTTTTTCTGACTCTCTCCAGCTTTCCAATGCGGGTCACTGACGCCATCTAAAAACAAAAGCTCTGTAAGGCTACAAATGTATTGTTATTACTACTTATTATTACATCATAGAAAAAGTTAATTGAAAGATGAACAACCACTCCTTTTAAGTTTTGGGGCTGTAAATAACTGTAAATGTAGTAACAGGGTCAAGTGTTTTCACAAAGGAGAAACCAGAACCACTCTCTGCTTTGAGGCCCAGGATTACAGAGGGAGTCGGTGAGAATCCTGACTGATAAGAAGCTCCACTTTACATATTTGTGCAAATCTTCTCCAAGGATTGGGGTCCCCAAAAGGATTTTGGTATCCGAACCAGTAACTTCTAATTAGGCCACTGGATGGAGCCTTTCTGGTTAAAGCATGCTCTGATTTCTTAGGATTATTTCCTGAAATTGTAAGAACTAAACTAAATATTTTTTTTTCTGTTCAGATGGGCTGCAGTATTGGAATATGTTTTCCTACAATGTCTGCATATTAACTGTCATTGGAAAGTCCCAGAAACTCCAAAATGGGACAAAGGAACATTCACACAAAGAAGCATAGAGATTATCATCCCACTTATTGAGAGTTGTGTTTCTTGTGTGTCAAAAAGGGGAATACTAGTCAAAAGCTGGGGCGTTTTCATTTGTTTCATGATTACAAAATTAAAATATACAGTGGTTTAAAGTTTTTTGTAAATGTATTTGCATTTATAAAATCATTATCTGCTCTGCTGGTTCTGACTCAGTGGTGTATCTAGAGTGCACCCGGCCCCCTGCAAAACAATCTTCAGAGGGGCCCAGTGCTCTCCGATCCGCATCCTCCCGCCCACTTACTGCCGCAACTCTGCCCACTTCCTGCCCTGACCCCACCCACTCTCACCCCGACCCCACCCATTTCTCTGTTACCCCGCCGCTTATAAGAGAGCTGCTGGGGATAGGGGCATTCTTGTTAGCTATAGAGGCAGCAGGCCCCTCTTTTCCCCGGGTCCCCCTGCGACTATGGGGTCTGCTTCCTCTATAGTTACGCCACTGTTCTGACGCCAAAAGTTAGGTCCTGGACTGGGGATAGAAACAAAAATGCTGGAAGGCGCACACTCACCTGTGAATTTGAGGTGCTGATCCAACAGGAGGCTGCCCATCCAAAAGTCTCCAATATATGTAAACTCAAAAAGTAGAAACGCAGATCACACACTCTGTGTCAAATAAAAAGGTTTTATTGAACATAAAGGAAAAGCAATTACAAAATCAACGCATCTGCCCAGAGTGTGTGATCCGCGTTTCTATTTTTCGGGACTAGGGATAGGCAGAAGGTGCCTAGGGCCCCTCTGTGGAGGTGGTACTCGGAACCTAGGCACCTACCTCTTCTGCCTATGCCACCTGTGCACATGGTGGGGGGTTGGAATCAGTTGTAAGCGGCAGAGGCAACTGTCTTGTGCATAAATACTACTTTGCCATGCTCTGCCAGAAGCCAGCTGCTTAACAGGACTTACTAGCAATAACATTTACGCATAATTGTAATATCAGTGAATATTTTTAATTACCCCCCACTTATTTCAAAGCAGAGCGCACAGCTCAAGAGTCATGTAGAAGACGAATTGTCACCACCCGACTGCAGAACAGAAAGAAGATTATCTGAAGTGAAAAGTGTTAGTTTAGTAGTACAGGTATGGGACCTGTTATCCAGAAAACTCAGGACCTGGAGTTTTCCAGATGAGGAATCTGAATTTGGATTGCCATATTTTAAGTCTACTAAAAAATCATTTAAAGGGGTTGTTCACCTGGTGGAAAGATGCAGTTTTAACTTATTGTTTTTTACTGGTTACTGGCTTCTGAGGAGCAGTGTTACTAGTAATGTAGGACTTAAAGTATTTTGGAGGGTCACAAAACCTATATTGTAAGGGGGGTAGTTAACCTTAAAAATAACCAATAATACAGGATATAGTCATTGATATTCTGAGACAGCTAGCAGTTGGTCTTAATATATTAATATATTAATCTGCTTTTCAACAATGTAAAATAATATGACTAAAGAACCAAAACAATTTTTTAATCTTGTTAAAGGGGTTGTTCACCTTTAAATTAACTTTTAGTATGACGTAGAGAGTAATATTCTGAGACAATTTACAATTGGTTTTCATTTTTTGATTATTTGTGTCTTTCTTAGTTATTTCGCTTTTTTTTCAGCAGCTCTCCAGTTTGTAATTTCCACGATTTGGTTACTAGTGTCCAAATGACCTTAGCAACCATGCCTTGATTTGAATAAAAGACTGGAATTTGAATAGGAGAGGCCTGAATAGAAAGATGAGTAATAAAATGTAGCAATAACCATATATTTGTTATTTAGATGCATTTTTTTTTAGATACGTTTGTTTTTTAGATGGGGTCAGTGACCCCTGTTTGAAATCTGGAAAGAGTCAGAAGACAAAGGCAAATAACAAATAAACAAATAAATAAAAAATGAAGCCCAACTGAAAAGTTGCTTAAAATTAGCCATTCTATACCATACTAGAAGTTATCTTAAAGGTGAACAACCTCTAAATATTTAATAAACCCCAATATGGTTATTTTACCTCCAATAAGGATTAATTTTTTTAATTGGGCTCAAGTATACGGTTCTGTCTTATTATTACAGAGAAAAAGGAAATCATTATTAAAAATTAGAACTATTTGATTCAAATGGAGTCTCTGGGAGATGGCGTAAACGTAATTTGGAGCTTTCTGGATAACGGGTTTCCAGATAATGGTTCCCATACCTGTACTGACTTTACCTGTAATACACAGCACAGGGTTTGGGGAAAATCAATTGCATTTGATATATCCCACATTTCCTGTCCATCTCAGCAACATAATCCAGGACAGATTCCTCAGTGTAAGTTACACTGTTATTGGTGATTAGTGATAATGTTGCATTTGTATCACTTTAAAAATGTTCCCACAACAAGAGCCTCTTCGTTTATTGACTCTCATGGGAACGTTTGTCTTCCAGTATTGGTATGCATAAGGCTAAAAAACTATCCTGCAATCATTTACTACATATGCCAGTAGGCCAGCCTGCTTTATAAAGACATTTTTAGCAAATATCCACTCCCTACGTCGAAGGGTTTGGGGCATGTGCCCATGGACCTCACCGTAAATTCTTGTTCTACCAACACCTTCTGGATCTTTTTCTTGATTAAAATTAACAGAAAAGCAGTTCAAGCATTAAACTAAAACAAATGGGTCCAACCTGTGACCCTCTAGCAATGGTTGAACTACAACTCCCACAATCCCCAAACGTATTCACATGTATTTTTTGTTTTTCTTTACAACTTACTGTGCAGCGGGTACTGAATTGTCAACAGAAAAGATAAGCATTGAAAAAACAACATAAAATAGAAGCTTTTCTACTTGCATACTTCCTAGCCCAAAGTACTTCCCCGAAAAGCGCTGCCCTGCAATGGAATTTAAACTTTTATCTGCTTGTTAAGGTCCACATTACCCTAGACACTGGAGGTGGTTTGAAGGAACAGTAACACCAAAAACTGAAAGTGTATAACTAAAATATAATACACAAAAGTCATGAATATCTTGTAAATGATATCCTTATAAACAGTGAGTACTGATGTCATCAGTTATAAACGGTGAGCAGTGAAGTAATTTCTGTCACATGACTCACTAAAATTAGTGTATTATAATTAATAAAGTACCCCCAGTTGTAAAATATGAGGATATTATAAGTTACCTCGGAGTTCCATGACCTGTATAAAAGCACTCGGCCTTCGGCCTCGTGTTTTTATATGGTCATGAAACTCCTCGGTAACTTATAATATCCTTATATTTTACAAGAGGGGGTACTTTATTCACTATATAATGTACTGTCAACATGCACTGGCAAAACTGGTATGTTTGCTTTAGAGACACTACTATAGTTTATATAAACAAGCTGCTGTGTAGCCATGGGGGCAGCCATTCAAGCTGGAAAAAGGAGAAAAGGCACAGGTTACATAGATGATAACATATAAAACATCATTGTATAGGACATGGCTTATCTGTTATGTGCTATGTAACTTTGTCATTTTTCCAGCAGCTTGAATGGCTGTCCATATGGCTACACAGCAGCTTGTTTATATAAACTATAGTATTACTTATCTGTTATCTACTGTGTATCCTGTGCTTGAATGGCTGCCCCCATGGCTACACAGCAGCTTGTTTATATAAACTATAGTAGTACTTTTCTGTTATCTACCGTGTATCCTGAGCTTGAATGGCTGCCCCCATGGATACACAGCAGCTTGTTTATATAAATTATAGTAGTATTTTTCTTTTATCTACTGTGTATCCTGTGCTTGAATGGCTGCCCCCATGGCTACACAGCAGCTTGTTTATATAAACTATAGTAGTGCTTTTCTGTTATCTACTGTGTATCCTGTGCTTGAATGGCTGCCCCCATGGCTACACAGCAGCTTGTTTATATAAACTATAGTAGTACTTATCTGTTATCTACTGTGTATCCTGTGCTTGAATGGCTGCCCCCATGGCTACACAGCAGCTTGTTTATATAAACTATAGTAGTACTTTTCTGTTATCTACTGTGTATCCTGTGCTTGAATGGCTGCCCCCGTGTCTACACAGCAGCTTGTTTTGCATGCTAACAGTATATTATATCTTAATTACTTTAAAACACTTTCATTTTTTGGTGTTACTTTTTCCTCTAGAGAGGAGGGGGTCTGGACAGAAGTAATAAATTGATAAAATAAAGTATTAAAGGGGTGGTTCACCTTTAAGATAATTTTTAGTATGTTATAGAATGGTCAATTCTAAGCAACCTTTCAATTGGTCTTCATTTTTTTTTTTATAGTTAATTGTTTTGCCTTCTTCCTCTGACTCATTCCAGCTTTCAAATGGGGGTCACTGACCCCATCTAAAAAAACAAATGTTCTGTAAGGCTACACATTTATTGTTATTGTTACTTTTTATTACTCATATTCTATTCAGGTCTCTCCTATTCAGATTCCAGTATTTTATTCCTATCAATGCATAGATGCTAGGGTAATTTGGACCCTAGCAACCATATTGCTGAAATTGCGAACTGGAGAGCTGCTAAATAATAAATCTAAATAACTCAAGAACCACAAATAATAAAAAATGAAAACCAATTGCAAATTGTGTCAGAATATCACTCTCTACATCATACTAAAAGTTAATTTAAAGTTGATCAACCCCTTTAACAAGATTAAAAAACTTTTTGATGCAGGAGTCATATTACTTTTGCATTGTTGAAAAGCAAATAGTTAATATATAAAAACAATACTAAAAAATGAAGACCAACTGCTAACTGTCTCAGAATATCAATGACTATATCCTGTATTATTGGTTATTAACTACCCCCCTTAAAATGTAGGTTTTGTGACCCTCCAAAATAAAGTAAGTCCTTCATTACCAGTAACACTGCTCCTTAGAAGCCAGTAACCAGTAAAAAACAAGAAGTTAAAATTGCATCTTTCCATCAACCCTGAATAGGATATTTTAAGTTGAAACTTTTATTTGTACCATTAAAACTTCAAATAAAACGTAACACCAGTATACAGTATGTATAGCTGTATATATATATATATATATATATATATATATATATATATCTCAATAAAAACTGCAAAGCTCCCCATATAACTCACTTCCCTTAGCCAGAATTTATAATCCATTTCAGCTGTCATGGGATAATACTGATCAAAGCCACATCTACACATATTAAAATACTCTTAGAGCAATATTGCTTTAGGAATACAACCTGATGTTTCTAGACTGCGGTGCTGTTTCTTGCCCTGAGTATAAATGCGAGCTGAGTCTGCAACTGGAGCCTTTGTATGAGGCCGGATGCAGACACACAGATTGTATATTGGTGCTAAACATGTAAGTATGCATAGTGATGCCGAAATCTTTCTGTGTCTGCACCCATGCCTATGCAGTGGCTGATGGTGCAGCAAAACAAAGCTGATGCCCATAGATCGGCTAAACATGGCTGGTGCCAAGACCACTGTGTTGATCCGCAGTTTGGGAATCAATATGGTGGCAGTGGGGTTCGTGCAGTTGGGGAGGGGCAGTGTCAGACTGGCCCACTGGGATACCAGGAAAACTCCAGGTGGGCCCAGTTGTCAATGGGCCCTCCTCCTTCTAAACATTTGGCTTATTTCATGGCCATTCCCTATTTCAATGAGAAAGAGGCTAAATAGATGGAATAATAGGTTATAGTATGTAAAGAAAAGAGAATAGAGGTTGAGTGAGGAGAGGAAGAAAATAATACATAGAGTGGGTCCCTGGTCTAAAGGTTTTTGGTGGGCCCCTGGTGTCCCAGTCCGACACTGGGGAGGGGGCAGGAGCTCTGGAAATTTTATTGGTCATTTTATGATGGCCCTGTTTGCAAATGCTAGGGCGCTAATGGGAGCACAAATCTCAGCAACAAAAGTTGTGAGTTTCCTCCAAGAAGTCAGTAGTTAAATGTTCGAAAGCATTTATTAGGTCATTACAAAATGAGGGCCTAACGCGTTTCGTGCCTGTTGGGGTATTTACTCATATGATCACAAAACGCTTTAGGCCCTCATTTCGGGTATTTTCTATGACCTTAGAAATCCAACATTATGGGGGGAACATAGGTCAAGTTATCCCAAAAATCCTTATTATACTAAAAAAATATAGTCTTTATTCAAAAATCATGTTAGAAAGATAGGTATACAGACCACATGGTATTCCACCTTACGCGTTTCATATGGGGGTACCATGTGGTCTGTATACCTATCTTTTTAACATGATTTTTGAATAAAGACTATATTTTTGTTAGTATTAACAGAGTTTTGGGATAACTTTTTTGGTTTTGAATGATTATACCCTTGTGAACTGGGGTTTTTATCCCAAAAAATCATGGGCCCTTGTTGTCAGGCTCTGTGGAGATTAGCATCTTATTATATACATTTTTTCTTATGGAACATAGGTGCTGGGGGCTTGCACCTCTTTTTGCACTTTGCACCCTGCCTTGTGTCTTCATAGTCTGTAGTATCAACTTGATCAAGATGATCAAAAGAGGAACTTCTGAATCACATGGAGGAATTCAAGGGAGTTCCCCAATTCCTGGGGGGTATTTCCAAGCCATGAAGCAAGTGAGAGGCAGCCAGTCATGTGAGAGTAGAATCATAAGTGAAATCACAAGATAACACTAACTGGTTTGGGTAGAATAGGCAGAAGACCTGAGTACTATAATATAGATTGCAAGCTCCAAGGCCCACTGGGGCTGCTATCTCAGGGCCCCCCACACACCCACCAGGCCCCCTGCCCCATTCGTTGAGGTGCTCCACACACAGACAGCGCAACCCCCAGCCATGATTAGGGATGCCCCATTAGTTTCAGGCAGGTGAGGAGCAAGTCCAATCCTGCCCCCCCATAGATAATTAAAATGCAAAAGTGGGGTTTAGTCCTTACAAAAATGCATTTCCAATAGTTGTTCACAGTCCAGTTTATGTGTCTAAAACTGCTACATGTATCATACAAAGTTACATAGTTAATTTGGGATGAAAAAAAGTCCATCAAGTTCAACCCCTCCATATGAACCCCAAGGCACATATATATATATATATATATATATATATATATATATATATATACACACACATAACTTTACTAAACTGTAGATCTTTAGATCCCAATTGTGTTTTTTTTTTTTAAATGGGAACATGAAACAAGTTCTAAGAATTTCCCTAAATAGATTTTTAATACACTAATGGCATGGGGTTAGTTGACATCTCTTGAAAGTGCAAAAAATCGATATTGTTCTAAAACAAAAACTTTTAACTACCCACACACCCATACAGTATGTAATAAAAAGCACCAAGTTTGCTCAGGAGTAGTATCCCCAACAGATGACCAGTAAAGTCTACCTGCTGCTCTGGGTTACTGCTACCACCGAGCAAACTTAGTGTATTTTATTACATAACACCCACAAGATAAATTTATATCATATGTGGCTTGCCAACCTATTGACTATATGACCCATAAAACATAACATAACTCATCGTATACACAATACGCATTTCTATAAAAGCAGCCGTGGGAATCAACACATTTACATAAAATCAATAATAAAACTCAATAAAATGATGCAAATGATGTCTCTAATTTGCGGATTGGCAGAAAAGTGTTCTGTGGGTAAAAACTGAAATGATATGTAATAATTGTCGGACTGGGGTGTCTGGCGCCCACCTGTGCTGCCACTGCAGGGGTCCCCCACCCTGGTTACAAACTGTTTCCTCCACTTCTCAAACCAGCTGTCAGAATCCAACCCACACCTCCCACCCCATGCACTGTATCTTTTACCTCTTTTTTGCCAGTGTAAGACTGGGGGGTCAAGGACCCACTGGGACTGCTAAATCATAGGCTTCCACACATCCCCATGGCCCTCCACCCAGTTGCAAAGTCCCCCCCACCTCAGATGCAAAACCCACTCTGGCCCCAACTACACCCCCTCTCTGCCACCCCCACCCCATTCCCGTATGTACCTTTTCCATCTCACGGCCACAATCGGGGTCAGGGAGGGGGCAATGTCTATGCATTCAGGCAGGGAGTGGTCTGGCGGAGCACACGAGGGCTGAGGCCCACCTGGATTTTTCCCTGTGTCCTGCCGGCCCAGTCCAACCCTGTTCCTTGCCTTGCTGCTGTGATTGGGGGTGAAATGCCCAAAGAGTGGACCTGGCTACCTTGCTAAGTGGTGTGAATATACTATTAATAACTAAGTATCTGGGCACCAGACTGTCCAACATCTTATTCCCAAAGTCAAGGGGATCAATATGAAGTCAGTTCTATCTTTGCTGCTATAAAAGCCCCTACTATTCTAGGAAGGTTTCCACTTGATGTTAGAACATTGTTGGCGGAATATGCTAATGGGCTCTGATATTGGGAATCAAACCTCAGAGTCACTCTTTCAATCCATCCCATAGGGGTTCAGTTGGGTTGAGATCAGGGCTCTGTGTTGACTAGTCAAGTTTTTCCTCTCCCATCTCTGCCGACAAAAAACTGTATGGACCTGGCTTTTTTCATCAGGCATGTGCTGAAACAGGAAGGAGCTTTCCCCAAAACTATTGCCATGAGGTAGGAAACATGGAATTGTCATGAAAATCATTGTATGGTGTAGCCTTATAGTTTGCTTTCCAGTCCCAGGGCATTATTTCTCCTCCACCATTAAGCATTCAGGCAAGTAGCATTCTCCTTCCCTCCGCTAAACCCAGACTTTTCATTGGACTGCCAGATGGTGCCATGCCATATATTATTTCAGAGGACACATTTCCACTGCTCCAGAGGCCAATCAATGAGATTGACCATTAGGCCATTCCAGCCTCTCGTTGGCATCGCACATAGTGATATTAGACATGTGGGCAGTTGCTCATCCATAAAAAACCCCAATAATGTTTGTGCAGTCATTGCATCCTGAAATAGTTGAGAGCTCAGCAGTGAGTGTTCAAACTAAAGGCAAGTCATTTTACAAAGAATGCCCAGATACTTAGTGTACATAGCAGCAGCAGAAAGTGGCATTACACATGGGTGATAATATCACAATCCTCAGATTTCCAAGAAAAGAGCCCAACTACAATGGTATTTGTTGGGGATGCCTTAAAGCAGGAGGACATGAGTCTTATTGTGAATGTGATAGAAACATTAGATTGTAAGCTCCACTGGTGAAGGGACTGCTGTGAATGATGCATAATCTCTGTACAGTGCTGCAGAATATGTCAGCGCTATATCCTGCAATATTTTGTAGGTCCCAACAGAACATGGTTTATTTTTTATGCATGGAGAACTCCAGAAATGGAAGGAACCTGCAGGGTTAAATTCCAATGGAGGTTTCTGTAATGCTAACCTTTATGCAGCGTACAGCTGCGCGCATTTTTTAACAACACCAGGAATTTTTTTTTTTTAATCTTCAATTGTTTTTTTTTTTTTTTTTGCAAATCTTGAGCCCAAAAATAATAAAAAGCATGTGTTGTTTAATCCTCTGTTGGCGTCTCCCCTCTGCAGGAGGTTAATGGTAGCAGGCGCACATTGCCAAACGGTACCCCTTACGGCCCCCCGCTGTGATTGGACGCAACTGGATTAAACAACATAATTCTTTTATTTTTCTGGCTTTGCCTCTTTGTAAAACATTTTTTTTTAATATGAAAAAGAAAGCCATGCTGTAACATGAGGGAAAATGAATGAATCCATTGTAAAGTTAAACTTCAACTCCAAGACTGGGTGCTGTGGCTGGCCAGAAATAAGCCTTTAATATTAGCAACTGCCATTGAAGTCATATTTCCATTTATATAAGAGGAAGACCCTTCTCCTTCAGTTTTAAATCACCAGTGGCAAGCAGCAATGGCATGTCTCACATTCATTTGTTGGGTAGGGGAGATATGTTACTAGAGTCATGGATGATTATTAACTCACTGGAGGAAGCAGTGTTATCAGTGTAGCATTTATGTGAATTAATATTACATGGGGTTATTACAAATGGTTGCCTCCAAGACAGGTGTTCTATAGTACGGATGTAGGTAGTGTAAATCAGCTCTCACTGATAGCAGTCTGCCTTCAGCATCACAGGGAAGAAAGCAAGAAATACAAGTATGGGGGGATCCCTTATCCAGAAACCCATTATCCAGCCTTGGGGTACTGGTATATAATAAGCTTGGCTGTAGCAAGCAATGCCAGGCAGAAGTTGCAAGGGCAAACAAGGTTTTGAACTGCATTAAAAGGGGCATACATTCGCGGGAGGAGGGGGTTATTCTTTCACATTACAAAGCCCTGGTAAGGCCCCATCTATAAAATGCCTTGCAGGTTTGGTCTCCAGTGCTCAAACGGGAAATTATGCTATTAGAGAGTCCAAATGAGGGCAGCTAAGCTGGTAAAGGGAGTGGAAAGTCTCAGTTATAAAAAAGAATGGCCAAGTTGGGGTTGTTTACACTGGAGAAGACGTATGATAACTAAATGTATAAGAGGATCATACAATAAACTCTCTTTTGCTTTTTTTACCAGTAGGTCCTTCCAGCAGACACAAGAGAATTCATTCCAATAGAGTTCTGCACCAGGTCGGATACCCGTGGAATACCAGCAAAGTGGACGGGTTTCGGGCAAATTTCCAGATTCCCAGGCCATGCGGGCAGTCTGTGAGTAACCCGGCTGGGTACCCAACAAAGGTGCGTACTTGAGCCCTTCCACCCTCTCCTGTAGATGCAGTGGGTTCTAGCTATTTTTGTGTGAATTTGGTGTCTGAGTGACGTCACTTCCAGTCCATCCCCGATCGGATGGTAAATTGGCCTATTGCGGGTCAGGTCAAGTAGCAGATCAGTGGGGGAAAATTGTGGGTTGTGGGTCACAAGTAGCGGGTATGGGTCAGGTACAGGTATAAGAAAATTTTCCTGCACAAGACTCTACATTCCAATTTAAAAAAACGAAATTCCATCTATTCCACTTCAGGCTTCTGATACCACTAGTAGAGCTGAAAAGTGGTACTAATACTACTGAACATCTGTAAGAAATGGCTTCTTTTTAATGGACCAGTAAGACCAAAAAATTAAAGGGTTTGGTATTTAATCAAATAAAGTAGTGGCTGGATAAACAGATTTAAATGTAAAAGAAAATATTACTGGTCCTTTCATTCGCAGAATGGGTTTTACAACATAACTTTCATATAGATGAGCTCATACCTAGTACAGCTGCTTTAGTAGAGCTCATTGCTTAATATCTGCAATATCTGGCCTTCACAAGAAGTTGTCTTATATCACTTATTAAAGGAGAACTAAATCCTAACTAAAGAAGTAGGTAGAAATGTTGTACATTATGTTTTGTGCTTCTGTACCAGCCCAAGGCAACCACAGCCCTTTAGCAGTAAAGATCTGTGTCTCCAAAGATGCCCCAGTAGCTCCCCATCTTCTTTTCTGCTGATTCACTGCACATGCTCTGTGCTGCTGTCACTTACTGAGCTTAGGGACCCACTCACAATATACAGTACACATAGAATAGAAATGTCACAATATAAGGCTGATTAGTAATTAATACAGATAATTACTACATGGCAGCACAGAAACCAGTACAATTAGCATCAGAATTTAATAATCAGCCCTGTAGCATCAGCTTATATTACAGACCAACCTCATTTTCTGCTTGATAATTAGTGACGACCCCTAAGCTTAGCTTCTCAACAGCTGCTCAGAGCCCACTGAGCATGTGAGTGTCACAGACACTTTCCAAGATGGTGACCCCCTGTGACAAGTTTGAAGTCCTGGATCATTGCTGCTATTGACAAGCTGAAACTTTAGGCTGGTACAATAAATTCAGTATATAAAGTATGACATTTTTAGTCATTTTTATTTTTATGGTTTAGTTCTCCTTTAAAGGACAGAGTTCCAAAAAGTAGTAATTGATATTTATATGTGTTACCATGTCCAGAAATGTCAACAAATTCCTAATTACCAATGTAAACTCCAGTCCTGGTATTTAAAACCCTTGGGACCAATAGCAGAGAAGCAGCAGAAGACTTGGCAAATCCAAGAGCAGAATAGGGCGGCATGGGGCCAGTTTTCCTCTCTTCTTATCGTGATGGATAAAATGGCAATTAAAATAATCACATAAACCTTCTGTGTTATAGGGACCACTGAGGGTGATAAAACGTACATCTACAATGTACATATAAACTGAAAACAAGAAGAAATTGCCTATAACGAAAAAATCAATCCCTGGTGGGAGGCGATGCTTCTTGCTTCTTGTAATTAGTCCTGATTTCCCTGACATTCCTTAAGTAATTCTACAATGATTTCATCAGATGCAACTGGGATACGATTTGTCTGATCTGTTGCTCAACTGCCTGTAGGATGTGATACTCTCAATAATGAAGGTAAATAGGTTTGTGGGTGTTGAACTTTGAACATATGAGCTGAGATCATTTTCAGATGTTCCACAGAAAATGTAACTGTTATCAACATTTACCCAAACAGAGATGCAAATTGCAGGGAACTATCAAGACAAAGATACTGCCTTTAGTGTACTTAAAGCATGTTAAAGATGGACTGCCAAGAAACACCACCCAGCCTCACCCATGGACGAAAAAAACATAATCCCATATTAGTAGAAATATGGCGGGTGAATGAGGTGCACCTTAACATTATGTTTGGTATGTTGTAGTAAATAGGATATATTTCCTCTCAACCTGCTCCCAGCCCCACAACTCACATTTAAATGTTTGGACCCACTACCTCATCTGACCCAAAATGCCTTATCCACAACCCTCCACAAAAAACACAAAAAACCTGAAAGTGCCAACATTGCAGACTGGAAATGACAGTATCAGAATCTGGGGGCGAAGGTAAAAAAACAGACCTCGGGCGCAGGTTGAAAAATCTTCAATCCATGATGGTTCTATCCCACCCTCACTTGACTTCTGCCTTCAGACTTATTTATATACCTGTGCCTGAGCCACCCATGTCTGATGTCATCGGAAGGGCCAGGGTGGGCACCTATCGTTTGGCCAGAACCCAACTGACCTGTGGATTTCATACCAACCCACTCATCACTAGTGCTGACCTACTGACCAGCACCCATATCTATATCCACAAGTCCTAACCGAAACCTAAACAATACTCATGGTCCACAACACTATGCTGGGCTCTAGGCTATAGCTTGTCAAAATGGAAGTTAATTAGAGAAAGGGTATCTATAGGGGTGATCCCAAACTAGTGACTCCTGACAACATGTTTCTCACCAACCCCTTTGATATTGCTCCCAGTGGCCTCAAAGCAGGTGCTTATTTTTGAATTCCAGGCAAGTTTTGGTTGCTAAAAACCAGATGTACTGCCAAACAGAGTCTCCTGTAGGCTGCCAGTCCATATAGGGGCTACCAATTAGTCAATAGCCTTTATTTGGCACCCCCAGGAACTGTTTTCATGTTTATGTTGCTCCCCAACTCTTTCTACATTTGAATGTGGCTCAAGGGTATAAAAGGTCGGGGACCCCTGCTATGTAAGATTAATAAATAAACAGTACCAATAATAATAAAAATGTACCTATGCAGAGCATCACGTTTTTACATGATGGGGGTCAGTGACCCCAACAACCTAATTGTTAAATTAAATTCAGCAAAGAGATTATTTACAAACCAAAGGAAAGATTAGAAAGCTGCTATGAGTTGGTCAATCTACAGTGAACTGGCACCTTTATTTCCCTCCTAGGAACGGCACAGGGAGTTTTTTTGGGCACAGTTGAAAAATATTGATGAGCGACACAGGTAACAAAGGTATTAGTGAGGTGTGATGCTAACTTCAAATAAAAGGGTTAGGTAATTCATATTCAGTATATCAGTATATATTCTGTCTGGAGAGAGCAAACTATTATTGAGCTGGATGTACATGGGCTGATATTGACTGTGGATATTCTTTACTTACTGTCCTGTGAACAGGAACAATAAATTGGCCTCTCCTATTAATGTTACAGATATGCCCTTTGCCCTTCACATCTCAATATAATTGCAGCAATAGAAGCACAGAATCTACAGAATTCAGTTTTACCCAGTTGTTTCATCTAGTCAGACTGCCGTTATATGCACAAAGTACTATACAGTATATGAGCACCAGATATAATAGTGTGGGTCGGTTAGGGTGAAATTTGGGGTGCTTATTTGCTGCCCTGGGTAACCATGGTCGGACTGGAGCCTTGGGGGCAAAGTACTAAAGGGACAAAGGGCCCTCCTGGCAGTCCCTGGGGGCCCCCTCCAAAACTCCAATTCCCTGACCCGATGCCTGCACCGACACGACGGTGCCCATGAGGCCCAGTCCGACGCTGTGGGTAACCCTGGAACTATAGCAGGGTGGTTACCCCAATATTTCTAAATATCCGTAACCTTGTTATGAGCTAAGGGGTTCCAGCCTGAAGGCCAGTTAGGGAGAGATTTGGGTGAGTGTTTATTTGTACCCTGGGTACCCCTGGAACTATAGCAGGGTGACTGTTACCCCAATGTTTCTATATATCTGTAATTTTGTTATGAGCTAAGGGGTTCCAGCCTGAAGGCCAGTTAGGGAGAGATTTGGGTGAGTGTTTATTTGTACCCTGGGTACCCCTGGAACTATAGCAGGGTGACTGTTACCCCAATGTTTCTATATATCTGTAATTTTGTTATGAGCTAAGGGGGTCCAGCCTGAAGGCTAGTTAGGGGGAGATTTTGGGGTGAATGCTTATTAGTGCCCTGGGTACCCTGAAACTATAGCAGGGTGACTATTACCCCAATATTTCTATATATCTGTAACCTTGTTATGAGCTAAGGGGGCCCAGCCTGAAGGCCAGTTAGGGGGAGATTTGGGGTGAGTGTTTATTTGTGCCCTGGGTACCCCTGGAACTATAGCAGGGTGACTGTTACCCCAATGTTTCTATATATCTGTAATTTTGTTATGAGCTAAGGGGTTCCAGCCTGAAGGCCAGTTAGGGAGAGATTTGGGTGAGTGTTTATTTGTACCCTGGGTACCCCTGGAACTATAGCAGGGTGACTGTTACCCCAATGTTTCTATATATCTGTAATTTTGTTATGAGCTAAGGGGGTCCAGCCTGAAGGCTAGTTAGGGGGAGATTTTGGGGTGAATGCTTATTAGTGCCCTGGGTACCCTGAAACTATAGCAGGGTGACTATTACCCCAATATTTCTATATATCTGTAACCTTGTTATGAGCTAAGGGGGCCCAGCCTGAAGGCCAGTTAGGGGGAGATTTGGGGTGAGTGTTTATTTGTGCCCTGGGTACCCCTGGAACTATAGCAGGGTGACTGTTACCCCAATGTTTCTATATATCTGTAACCTTGTTATGAGCTAAGGGGGCCCAGCCTGAAGGCCAGTTAGGGGGAGATTTGGGGTGAGTGCTTATTAGTGCCCTGGGTGCTCCTGAAACTATAGCAGGGTGACTGTTTCACCAGTGCTGCTATTTTTCTTTTTTTCTACAACTCTTCTCCTGACCAAGGTGACTATATGCCCGGAGTGACCAACACTGGCAGAGCAGCTGCAGGGTGAGTTTTGTGCTATAGGAATGTTATCAATTGGTTGCTGAACTACAACTGCTATCACTAAAAGGCACTTAAATCTAGAAGGTTGCACATCTAGATTGTTCTTGGAATAAAATGACTTTCCAATAATGTATTTTCTTGCAAACCCTTTGTCTCTGACATGACAGTGGCTTTTGGGAGGGGGGTGCATTTAACTGAAATGTGTTCACCCCCAGGGGAGTTCTAAGAATTGCTTGTGTCCAAGCAGAGTGAAAATGCCCCAGTCAGAAAGTCTGTCCAAGCTATTGCAGCTCAAAGTCAGCCAAAATAACAGAGCTGATTTATTAGGGCTTAGACTAACAGATGCAGTCTCCAGCCAAATAACATAATGTGGTGCAATAGCAAAGTGTATTATACCCATTGTAAATGTAAAATAATTGAACTGGGAATAGGAAACAGATTGCCCTGGCTGAATACAAAATCCATAAATGATTAACCAATGGATGTCAGGTAAAGAGCTTATCCACTGTTTCAAACTTCAGCAGGAAGAATCCCGTAGGAATAGGCTATGCATGGGGTGACCCATATGGTGTTCTGAATGGAAGGATGCTGTACAAGGGGTTATTCACATGTATGGCCACCTTTGCTTTGTTCCATTCATTCAGGAAGGGGCATGCAGCTCTTCTTTTGCCCTTTTGCCTTTTGCCCAACCAATGTAAAGCCCAGGATTTCAAAATACAGGATTATTGGTCTAAATCATGGCTGTCCAACTGGTGGCCCTTGTTTGCCCCCCTCACACGAAAGCCTGCCTGCTGTGTCTGCTTACCAGTTGTAAAATTTAAAAGGTATCACTACAGAGATTAACTGGCCCCTGCATTGTTTAAGACTCAAATTCAGATTGTAATCCCCTGTATGGTTCACACATGTGACACTTCTATTGTTCACACCCTAAAGACCTGTCCTGTTCACACCTGAGACCCAGATTGAAACTGCCCACATTGTTCACCTGTTCACACTCATACAAACTGCTGGAGGGGCACCAGCACACAGGCCTGGATTTGTGGAAAGGCCACCTATGCCCGGGCCTAGTGCGGCAGGATTTTAGGAGGTGGCATGCTTCCCAACCACACCCACATTGGTTCAAAAACACTGGGGATGCACTGGAAATACAATAATGTTTTTAAATTTCCAGTGTGCCAATCCCCATTGCTCCAGTCCAGATGATGAAAGCAGGGGGGGACAGGGGCGACGAACAGCAGTGGGACTAGGGGCGCCCACTATGTAAATCCGGCCGTGCCAGCACAATGTCATTGTATGTAGTACATCGTAGGGTTAAGGCACACCTGGAGATTCGGGGAGATTTAGTCACCCGGCGAATAATCGCCTCTTCTTTGGGGTGATTAATCTCCCCGAACTGCTTCCCCGTGTCTTCCGTATGCTTCGATGAAAAACTGCCTGCGCCAATGCACAAGCGGCACTTCAGTTTCCGAAGTCGCCCGAAGTTTCCTCACGAAACTTCGCCCTGATAGGTCTACCTGTCTCCTGCTCTGTTCTGCCTCCCTATGCTCACTGTTTGTAAAAAATAGCAGTCAGCACTGGAAACTTTTGCAGTTGGGGTGCACGTCTCAGGTAGCCACTTCCACCTTAATACTAAACTCAATATTCCCAGGTAGACCGCACCACACATCCAGTCATATTCCTTAAAAAGCCTTTATTGTGTGTGCCATACTTTGCCTGTCCTACTCTGCCTGTGTGCCGTACTCTGTCTGCCCTACACTAGCTGGTTGTGCCATACTCTGCCTGCCCTATGCTCCCTGTGTGTGCCATACTCTGCCTGCCCCATGCTCCCTGTGTGTGCCATACTGTGCCTCCTAAGGTGTTTAATCATGTGCTGGGGGTGCTGTGTTATCCACATGGGAGGAGGAGGTATATGGAGTTAAGGGTATGTCTTAATATGACAACTTTTTTCTCATATGAGTGATATCTGTGCAGTGAGCACCAACCATTAGTTTTTTTTTGGTGTGCTACCACTATTAATGTGGACATGATATTGTGGTAACATGGGTGTTGTTTAAAGTGGGTGTGGTTTAAAAACAGGAAGTGGTCAACACTGGCTTCCATTATTGGCTCTCCACTATGTAGTACCACAGAAGTTGGACAGCACCGGTCTAAATGGTCATCAACTGCAATGCAGGCAGAAGTGATGAGCCAATCTGTCCCACCAAAAAATTTGCAAAACGCATTGAAGTCAATGGGCGCCATATTTATTTTGCGCGCGACAATTTTTTCTCACTTCAAAATCAATTAGTCAGTGGGAGTTTTTTCTTATGGCGACCCTTTTGTCTCAGCGCCATTTTTGTCTTGGCAACTTTTAGGTGGCGGCAAATTTCTCCACAGCAAATTTTTAAAGCAGTATTGTGAAAAAATTTGCAGAGGGCGAAATGTGGAATTTCACGTAAATCCATGGCAGTATGGCTTCTTTAAGCTTCCCAGTACGGTGTATCTGGAGTAGTTGAGGAAGGACAGTTGCCCAGCGTTGCTGCTGGAGGAAGCAGCAGGTTCAGAGCAAATAGTAACAGGGTGTAAAGCTGTACTTATCAGGTTGATTCAAGGTGCTGCTTGCTTTGAGTTATCGCATAGTGTTCTGATAGGGACCAACAGTGATTTGTGGGTAAGAAGGGCAGTTCCAGTAAAGCTGTGACCTTTAGGGTAGTGCCAGATGCAGCAGAGAAGGGAATCTGCCCCTACACTGTTCAATGTGGCTGCAACCGGATACATTACCTTGATTGGGTGCAGACAAATGCGATGTATTTCAGCTTCGAAGTGCAAACTCTCGTGTTTCACCAATGAAATCTGCCTCATCTGCTGTGGTAATGAATCTGGTTGCAGACGCATTGAGCAGCAGATTCTCGGCCTCCGCTACTGGGGGCTCAATAAACTGGTCTTGTGTTTGAATTTCCTTTACCCATATAGGTACTAAATTGCAGTTGACAGCTTGTTGGATTGGTCTTGTACTTGTAAATGAAAGCAAAGATCTGATAGGTTGCTATGGGCAACTGCACTGGTGCAATTTAGCAACTTATTTTGTCATTCTGCCCCCATATGTAAGTACAGAACAGTGATATTCAATCCAGTAGTGGAGATGCAACTGAATGACAATTGAGCCATTTCCCTCATACTGGAAACATGGTTGCATTAATGGTGTGGGCATCTCTCCTTGCATACACTCTTCTAATTCCAGAGCAAGAGAAGGGGTGGTAGTATAGGTGTGCGATCCATTATCCAGAAACCCAGAATGCAGAAAGTTCCCAGCTACAGCAAGGCCATAGAGTACCTTGTACTTGATGGTAACTAAGCTGCTTGAGTCCATTTGGTGGCAAAACAATCCTACTGGTTTTACAATCCTACTGGTGGTACAGAGATCCAGTTTACAGAGATCCCTTATACAGAAAACCCCAGGTCTCTATAAAATAGATCCTATACAGATCCTCATGCAATAGGCCTAATGGATGAACAACCTTTATTAACCTGCCAGTATTAGTGCAGCAAGGCATTTTGTACGTTCCCTAACAGCAGGGGGACACGACTAAGAGCTCTGATTGAAATTCCAGCCCAAAATTACCCTTTCATAAATGACCTTGATTTAAGCCTCCCCTGCACAATGTTACAGACATTCCTTCTCTTCCAATCACTGGCTTCTCCCAGAAAACATGTTTATTGCACATTGGCTCCCTTTCAATTCCAGCCTGTTGCCTTCCCTGTTCTCCTCACCCACTTACTCATAAATTATGGATGCCGGGCTAGAGGAAAATTCCACCAGAACAATGGCGGGACCCGGTCCTTGTAAAAAGGGTAAACCAGGATTCTAACTGCTAGACTGGGACACATGGGTTTCGAACCACAGTATGGTATATTCCTATATAAAATGGTAGCCAAAATCCTCCTCCTTGGGTGTAGTATCCAGGAGTGGGGAGAGTTCCTTGGATCAGCCACCCTTATTTTGCCTGGAGAATTGGCTTCATTATCCTATGCTGGCAGGTATCTTTCTATACAGGTAATGAAAATGCTGCCCATGATATGATGTATTTCATTAATAGCACCTGTTGGTAGACAGTGTCCCCAGTGATGCCAATATAGAGGAAAAGTAATTCACCGGCACAACTTGGGTAATGCTGGCAGGGAAACCCTATCTAGTTTATTGCAGCGTTTCAGGGCGTAACCCCTTTGTCAAGCATACCGGATATCAGTGCACATAAAATGTAAAGTTATAACAATAAGGGATACACCGAATTCAAGATTTGGTCCGGGATTCCGCCTTTTTGAGCAGGATTCGGATTCGGGCGAAAACTTCTGCCTGGCTCAACTGAATTTGCATATGCAAATTAGGGGCGGGGAGGGAAATCGTGTGAATTTTTGTCACAAAAATAGGAAGTAAAAAATATTTTCTCCTTCCCAACCTTCATTTGCGTATGCAAATTAGGATTCGGATTTGGTTCGGTATTCGGCGAAATCTTTCGCAAAGGATTCAGGGGTTCGGCCAAATCAAAATAGTATTACTTTTCCTCTATACTGACTACGAGGTCGCTGATTCATCTCTCACTGGGCACCAGGGATGTATTTCATTTATAGCACCTGTGTGAGGGTGATCCTTTTTTCCCCAGTAAAGCCAAGTCATCCTCCTTGAGTCATGATTTTTCTATAAGGTGATTATAATACAACAGAAGAGCTATGGTCACTGGTAAAGGCGGTTGTGGCCAACCAGCCTTAGGCAATGCTAATTAAAGAACAACCAAAACTTTAGGATAAATACATTTGAAAAATAGTATCTCCAGGAAGAAGAAAGGCACTCAATGGCTAAAAGCAACCTGGGTATGGCAAGCTATTGGTGTGACTTTGTGGGTATTTAGCAGTTAACCTATAAAAACCCAGGAATAAGAGCAAGCCCAGTGTCTCAACAATGGGTCCATCCCTTCTGTGCCTTGCTTTGGAGAGCCATGACATCTACTTCACATTAATATTCTTCTCCCTCTCTGACAAGGTTGTCATGTGATTTGTCTATTGTGATTTAGTGCAATGTGATTGAAAGGTAAAATGGATTGTCCTTGCATGCCATGGTTTATGTATCATCAGCTTCTAAATATATTCGTGTAATAACCATGGACTTTGATCCTCCACATAGCAATGTTGGGAAAATCAATGCATCTCTCTTGTTTAGTCTTTGACCCTATTGATGTGTCTGGAACACAACACTGTTTTGCAATAACAAAGACCAATGAGGAACTTGACATTCCGGGCTTTTATTATCAGAGTAGGTTATCATGGTGGCCTTAGGTATAGCGTTACTCACCTGGATATTAGCCAGTTACTGACAACATGTTCCCTTTATATTAATGATCATACCACCCTTTTATGAAAAGTCAAGGTACTGGTCAGGCCATAAGTCACAGTTTTATTCTGCTCAGGCAATGGCATTGTATCTCCTGTTAAAGAGCTTCATTGAACTCAATGTCAATCAGTTTTTGATAGTGAATACTCATCATCTTACTTACTCAACTCAATGGAAGGCCAAGTTTAGCATACCAAGCCCTTCTAAAGCTTGGCTCACCATCCCAACACCCTGTCTGTCTATAACAAACAAGGGAAAGTTGTGCTCACCACTAATTTTTAAAACCATTAGGCGGGGGTGCAATGAGGCTGTGACCAGAATACATATAGACACATACAAGAGTCCTCAGCACTCAACCCATTATCAGTATATTTAAGACAGAGACATTTTGTGCATACTGCTACTGAAAAATGCCTTACCCTTTAAACAAAACAGGGATTGTTTGTCCATATATTGCAATATATTTAAGCTGGCCAACTACGTCAAAGTCATCCCATATCTGGCCAGTCCTACACTCAATTTTCATCTGATTCATTAAGAATTCTATTGCTTCATTATACATTTTACAACGGTATTTTTACCTGCAACTTACTTGCTGCTTTCAGTAAAACTCCCAAACTTGGCTGCCCTTTTATTAGACACCACCCTGTCTGTCTGTAAAGCAAGGAATAACTTGTAAAATGTTTTCCAAATTAGGCCATCTCCCATAGACTTCATTTTATCAAAATAATCCAAATTTATTAAAATGATTTCCCTTTTCTCTGTAATAATAAAACAGTAGCAGATACTGAGCATTTTGGATAATAGGTCCCATACCTGTTATACACAAGAGCATCAAATATCCTTTAAATTATATCTTTATAATCTACAGTCTGGTCATTTCCCTATGGGACCAGACTGTAAATTATATAGTGAATAAAGGTACCCCCTATTGTAAAATATAAGGATATTATAAGTTACCTAGGAGTTTCATAAAAACACGAGCATATTTTGCAACTGGGGGTACTTTATTTATTATAATACACAAGTTTCAGTGAGTCATGTGACAGAAATGACATCAGAACTCACCGTTTATAACTGATGACATCAGAACTCACCGTTTATAAGGATATAATTTGCAGGATAGTCATGGCTTTTGTGCATTATATCCTTATAAACGGCGCATTCTGACGTCAGAACACGCCGTTTATAACAAGGGCCTCCAGACCGCCGAATTTGACGTTGTGCGTCCAAAACGGACGCCGGCACGCCCAAATTGGACGCCGCCAACCAAAATATATTGCCTCCGACCCCCCCTCCCTACCCCCCACAAAATGTAGATTATAATGCATAATGTACCCCCTACTAGAAATTTATAAAGATATCAGAAGTCACCTCGGAGTTATGTGACCTGTATATGTATATGGTCACATAACTCCTCGGTGACTTATAATATCTTTATAAATTACAGTAGGGGTTACATTATCCACTATATAATACAAAAGAGCTATGAATATCCTGTATTTTATATCCTTATAATTGGTGACCATGACCTGTATAAAAACACTCGACCTTCGGCTTTTTATATGGTCATGGAACTCCTCGGTAACTTATAATATCCTTATAAGAAGGGGTACTTTATTCACTATATAAATGTATTTACTCTCCATGCAATGCCTTTGGACTAGCACCACAATCAGAAGTGGTTTGAGTTCGTCTGACAGATTTCTTCATAAAAGGTTTGGCCGAACTGAATTTGAACCCTAACTTGCACATGCAAATTTGTGGAGAATTTCAGTTGATTTTAAACGTATTCAGTAGTGATGGGTGAATCTGACCCGTTTAACTTCACCGAAAAAAATTACAGACTGGTTTGGGTTCTGTACGACTAGACACTCAGAAATTGACTGATTCGGAATGTTACAAAAAAGGGCTAGGAATTCTAATGAATGGATTCCTTGTTTAGGTTCATACCAAATAAATACAATTTTAATAGGGGTTAAACGGGTTGTTCACCTTCCAACACTTTTTCCAGTTCAGTTGCTTTCAAATAGTTCCCCAGAAAAAAAAGACTTTTTCCAATCACTTTCTATGTGTGACCGTTTTTCTAATATTGACTTGTAAAGTGTCATTTTTCACCATCTAAAGCAGCTCTGGGGAGGGGGGTCACCGACCCTGTAAACTGTTCTAAATTAATACATTATGGGGCATTTTTATCAAGGGTCGAATTTCGAATTTGAAAAACTTCAAAATTCAAAAAGACCACCGAAATGAAGTCGAAGTTTTTTCTGGCCGAATGGGTCCATGTTCGATCGAATAGGTCCATTTCCTTTCGTATTCTAATCGTGCGAATTGAAGTAATAGCCTATTCGATCTAATTTGAATCAAAGTTTTTCCCCAAAAAAACTTAGATTTAAATTTACTCCATATGGGTTCTAGGAGGTCCCCCATAGGCTAAAACAGCAATTCGGCAGGTTTTAGTTGGCAAATGATCAAAGTCGAATATTTAAAGAGACAGTACGTGATAAATTTCGATATTCAAATTTTCAGGGTTTTTTTTCAAATCCAAATCGAATTTGGACTATTCCCTAGTCGAAAATTCACTTCGAACTTTGATAAATCTGCCCCTTAGTTGATACATTTCTTACCTTGTCCCTGCTGAGCAGAATCCCTGAGTTTCATTACAGGCAGCTGTTAGAATTGATACAATAGTTGCTAATACTCCAGAGATGCTGCTGAGAAATGGATCAATTCAATATTGCAAAACTTTAACAGTTCAGAATCAGCACCTGAATTATTGGGCTGATAGACTGAAACACCAGAGACATGAACATTGAACTTTAGGGCGGGGATGTAATTTAAGTCGCAAAGAGAAAAACAATTTGCACCAATAAAAATAAAAAGCCACATCCCACAATGTAATATTCTTCCTTTAACTGTTATTGCACTGCCAATTTTAATTGCGCACTCTTAAGAAGTACTTGAAGGCGTCGTAATTTACTGCTCATTGGTGCAAATTATAAAATTCGCAAATGGTCTTCCACCGTCAGAAGTGGTTGCTAAACAGTTTCCAGGTTCGCAAAAGCTATATTTGATTCGCGCGAAGCAAAATTTGTTCGCACAAAGGCATAACTTTTCGAATTGCAAAAAGTTTTTCTGCTACTGACTTTTATTACATTCTTACATTATTACAGAAAGATGAGAAATATAAAGTAGCAATAACAATAGATTAAATAAAATAAATAAATAAATAAATACATTTGTAGCCTTACAGAGCATTTGTTTTTAGATGGGGTCAGTGACCCCCATTTGAAAGCTGGAAAGAGTCAGAAGAAAAAGACAAATACTTCAAAAACTATACAAATTAAATAATGAAGACCAATTTAAAAGTTGCTTAGGAGTAGCCATTCTATAACATACTAAAAGTTAACTTAAAGGTGCACCACCCCTTTCGAACTTAGATTTTGGA
The DNA here is from genome assembly GCA_038501925.1 of Xenopus petersii. NCBI lineage: Eukaryota > Metazoa > Chordata > Amphibia > Anura > Pipidae > Xenopus > Xenopus petersii. The sequence goes on along the minus strand of CM076674.1, from coordinate 183,181,469 downwards.
AAAACGGTAAAAAATGGAGTTGGAAAAAATCTTTATTTCTGGGGAGCAATCTGAAACCAACTGCACTAGAAAAAGTGTTGGAAGGGGAAAAACCCCTTTAGGTAACCATTTATTTTTGGCAACTATATTAGGTGGTGGGCACTGAATGAAAAAAAGTGTAAATGTTTTTGAAAAGTATCAACAGAGCTTGTGGGGGCACTAATGGTTTTGCTGTGGGATTTAATAACTTCTAATTAAATCATTTTCTTTGACACTGAAGTTGTATCTGGACGTATGAAAAACCTTACCCTGAATTCGGTTTCCTGCAGCATGCCCCTCTCTGGCACAAACCAGAGATAAGGGACTTACGTAAAACTCACAAAAATATAAGACTAATGATATATTCACAGGGCCAGTTTCTTGAAGAAGTTCTGGCCATAAATGAGCTGTTAAAAGATGCAAATCATCCGAGCAACTGATGGGGTGCATTGGTGCTAACTGCAAGTATTTAAGAAACATGGGTGCAAGTTCTTTTCTACTTTCAGTTGTGCATCCAGACTTGCGCCTATAATTGAGGTTTCTAATCACAACTCACCATGAACTGCATTTTCAAGTACCATGTTATAAAGTTTTATCCCTGAGGAAAGGCTGAGGTCAGACCTTATATAGATTTATTTTTCAATAAGGTTAGTTCCCATACACAGTGTCGGACTGGGGCCCCAGGGGCCCACTGAAAAACCTTAGACCAGGGCCCACTCTCAGTAATATTATTCTTAATCTCCTCACTCAACCTCTTTTCTCCTAGTCTCTTTTCTTTACATACTATAATACTATAATCTATAATTCTACTTAGCCTCTTTTTTCTCATAGAAATAGGGAATGGCCTTGAAATAGGCCAAAAGTTTAGCAGCATGAGGGGCCACTGACACCTGGGCCCACGGGGAGTTTTCCTGGTATCCCGGTGGGCCAGTCCGACACTGCCCAAACAGAAATAGGGAATGACCATGAAATAATGATACAGCAGTTAGAAGCAAAAGGGGGAAAATTGGCACCTGGGTCCACCGAGAAATTCCTTGGTATCCCAGTGGGCCAGTCTGACACTGCCACCTTAAGATCATCTAGTGTTCTCAGCCTACCAGTGATTAGATAATGAGGGAAACTCCAGTATTCAAAACTAACTAAACTTTCCTTGTTAGAGACATGCCCTTGTTTGTCAACAGAGGCCCGAATAGTCCTCCACCAGCCAACTAAATAGTGACTGTCTATGGCACCTTACAGCAGCCAGAACCCAAAGATTGTCAGCCCGGGCCTGAGTGTGTCAGTTTGTCCCAGTCCAGACCTGTAGCAACAAATACCTGTAGCATGATATTGATACTCCATAAACAGTGTCCCAGTAAAACCATTCTTACATACAGGAACCCAGCAGTACATTGCGCCACGTATCCCAGTGTGACATAAACAAACAAAAGAGATCAGAATCATAAAACAGTTTAAAGTCAGTGTAAATGGTATGGGCGTGATGCACTGGAGAACCAAAGCAATAAAATGGAACTATGATACTTTATTTGTTATGCCTAAAGAATAAATCACCAGAACAAATTTGCAGCAAAGGGGGTGGGAATAGCTGGCAGTTAGATTCCTGGCCATTAGATGAGGCCACATTCCATGGCATATAGCACTGGTATCTTAAGTTCATGGGGGTTTATTGTTTTCTAGAAAACATGTTTACTTGTGATTCATTTGACCATTACTGCAGGGAACTTACTGATTGGTTCCAACTGGGATCATGTTTCTAAGTTCCGGACACAGTGACCAACACAAATCGCTGACACAATAGACACTAGCCATAGGTGTATTAAAGGTACTTGGCAATGAGTCCAAAGTAATGGTAATTTGTTCTTTTATCACAATTTTTTGTTGCAAGATTTCTGCCATATTTGATATTGGCCACAGTGGCAGGAAGGTACGAAGGTAAAGAAATACAGGAAAACAAACACCGCTATAGAAATGAACACATCTATACATTAAATAAAGGCCTCTGATTAGAGGTAGTGGTCTCTTGTAAATTGGACTTCTTTTCCTTATGGGAAATGTACTTACCTGAGTTAGGCTCCAACACTACATTGCAGTGACTTGTGACTATCACCTGAATACCAGTAGGAGGAAAGGTCCTAGTGCCTCCACCTCTGATGTTGGTCTGTAGACCCAACAGGTGAAACCATTCTCCTCCGATATGATTTTCAAACCTGCCCAATAGATATCCGGCTGTTCTTTGCCTAAATATTGATTGGGCAGGCCCTTTTGAAGGCCCCATATAATGTTCAATAAGCTGCCAACTCAGTCGGGCTGAGTTGGAAGTTTTCATCTGCCTGAATAATGCCACTTTTAGACAACTTCCACATACGGGAAAAGTACCAGCCCCACTACTTCGGGTTTATGATTATCTGAAGATAATCTCCAGTTTCTACCCACTTACCATTCCATTGCTTTCACCCCATAACCTCTATACTGTATATTAACAGACTCTTATGAACTTGGCCAGCTTTTGGAACTGACCCAAAAAGGGCCCTGTGTTACTTGACACGCTGCTTGGGACAGACTTTTGTGCTTTAAAAGGAAGTACCAGGTAGATGGGCAGCAAAACATGGTCATATACGCATTTTCGAAATGGGCCTCGAATGCACTAGCTGGGTGTGGACGATTAAGTCAACAGAAGGAGTAATTGTCAGTGTTTGCCCCATGTGCCACTGTTTTCTCTCCAATTTCAATGCTTAGAATAAGGGCAGACACTGGAAACTTCTGGTCATGAGATCACTAAAATGATGAGCACCTGGTTGGGTTTAAAACAGAGAATTTGAGTCAAAACCAGGGGCAGTTCCTGAGAAATAGGGACAGTTGGTAACTAGAATGTCTTAAAAGTTTTGGTGAGGCCATTTCAGTCCTAACTAGAAGCTGAAAGAAGGGGTATGGGGTTATAACCTTTGGAAACCTGTAAGTCAAAGAGAAGCCTTAGCCCCGTTGGGATGCTTAGCAGGAACGGGAAACTTGAATCATGACAGTCATATTAATGACATGGGGCAAGTGTATGGAGTCACATAGATCAGCTTAGTCTCAATAAATGCATCTTTAATTGTATCCATCTCACGGGAGCAGCTGACTGAAATGAAGCATAAAACATTAAGTTCAGTTATACAGTGAGCAAATAGATCGGTAGCAGTTACAGCCTCTTTATCCAATGCATCCACAAATGGCCAAATTGTTTACAAGCCATTTAGCTTTAATTTCCTGCTTCTGTGCAAAAGAGCCTGGAGAGTCTGACTGTTTTGTCAGAAAGTTGTGAGTCACGCAGCACATGATTGGAATGTACTGAATTCGCCTGTTGCTAAGCAATGCTGCCCATGCTACAAGAGCTGGATACCTGGTGCGTTGCATTACCTTGCATTACCAAGAGCTTTAATAAAGACACGCAGCTTCTGCCCGACCAGAATAACAATAGAAATCTGCCTTCTTTTCCGTAGCTTTGATTTTAAATACCGAGCACATTCACGTGACAATTAGAGGCCGATTCACTATGGGTCGAATATCAAGGGTTAATTAACCCTCGATATTCGGCTGTGAACTAAAATCGTTCGACTTCGAATATCGAAGTCGAACGATTTTGCGCAAATCCTGCGATCGAACGATCGAAGGATTTTTCGTTCGATCGAACGATTAAATCCTTCGAATCGAACGATTCGAAGGATTTTAATCCAACGATCGAAGGAAAATCCTTCGATCAAAAAATCACAGGCAAGCCTATGGGGACCTTCCCCATAGGCTAACATTGACTTCGGTAGCTTTTATCTGCCGAACTAGGGGGTCGAAGTTTTTTTTAAAGAGACAGTACTTCGACTATCGAATGGTCGAATAGTCGAACAATTTTTAGTTCGAATCGTTCGATTCGAAGTCGAAGGTCGTAGTCGAAGGTCGAAGTAGCCCATTCGATGGTCGAAGTAGCCCAAAAAAACTTCGAAATTCGAAGTTTTTTTTATTCTAACCCTTCACCCGAATTTAGTGAATCGGCCCCTTAATATTGAGTGCCGTGGCACATGGGCCCTTGTGATCAAATAAACCTTTCAAATGTCTCAAATCAAATGGCAGGGGCGGAGGGGGGACAGGACTGAGGCACATGCACAATAACTGGTAAATTTCCATTAATAAATTAAATAAAAATAATATAGAATTTCTCTTGTCTCTGGCCAGCAATTTACGACCTATGAAAATGTTAATTAAAAGGGTTGTTCACTTTGAATGAACTTTTAGTATGATATAGAGAGTGATATTCTGAGACTATTTGTTTTAATTGTTTATTATTTGTGTTAGCTTTTTATTCAGAAGCTCCCCAGTTTGCAAATTTAGCAATCCAGTTGCTAATGTCCAAATTATCCTAGCAACCATGCACTGGTTTGATAAGGACTGGGATATAAATACAAGAGGGCCTTAATAGAAAGAAGTAGTAAAAAGTAGCAATAACAATACATGTGTAGCCTTACAGTGCATTTGATTTTGGATGGGGTCAGTGACCCCCACTTGAAAGCTGAAGAAGAAGGCAAATAATTAAAAAACTATAAAAAAAAGAAAAAATTACGGCCAGTTGAAAAGTTGCTTAGAAATGAGCGATTCTATAACATATTAAGGGGTCTATTTATTAAGCCTCAATTTTTTCTGGTCCAGTTTTGAAGGGAAAAACGCCACTTTTTTAGAGGAAAAAAAAACTTGAACTTTTCAAAATGTATTATGCTCCAAAGCTGCTAAAAATTTGAATCCGAAAGTCATGTAGAAATCAATGAGGTCCCTTTTACAATTGGAAGATGTTTCTTGATCTTTGTGGGTTTCGAACATTTTGATGCTGGTTTTCGTAAAAAAATGCGAAAAATTTGTTGTTTTCCGGCAACAATTGTCGCACTATTTTTTTGAGACTTTTACCGCACAATTTTCATTCTGATTTTTTAGTAAATTAAGCCAAATCATGGTTGGGAGTTAGGTTGCATTTTAAAAATACTGAGAAAAATTTGAGTTCAATAAATAAAGGTGAACCACCTTTAATGCCAATAATTTTTTTACAGAAAAGGTGTCATCCATAAAGCTAGGTAAGCACCCATAGGACCCCATCAGCATGGCTGGAACTATAGGTAAGCAGAAGACGCAGCTGTCTAGGATGCATCTTGTCTGTGGGAGCACATTTCCCTCCCCTACACTTCTTCCGCACTAGTTTACTATAAGTTCTTGAAAAGCCAAGCATGAGTTGCACATGGGTGAGCGAGCAGAGGAACTAGGGTGGTGAGGGAGGGTCTTTGTGACCAGAAGTGTGGGCTGTTGTGGCTAGTGAGCAAGCAGCTGGTGGCAGGCAGATGAGTGACGTTAGTAGTGAGTGGGAGAGGGGACACAATTTCAACATTTCTACTCACAGAAGCTGTGGAGCCGCAAGTTCTAAATCTCTTCTCAGAGATGAAGGGGAGCCACAAGTTCTAAACCTCTTCTCACAGTTGCTGGGGAACCCAAAGTTCTAAATCTCTTCTCAGAGTTGAAGGGGAGCCAAAAGTTCTAAACCTCTTTTCACAGTTGCTGTGGAACCCTAAGTTCTAAATCTCTTCTTAGAGTTGAAGGGGAGCCACAAGTTCTAAATCTCTTCTCAGAGATGAAGAGGAGCCACAAGTTCTAAACCTCTTCTCACAGTTGCTGGGGAGCCCAAAGTTCTAAATCTCTTCTCAGAGTTGAAGGGGAGCCAAAAGTTCTAAACCTCTTTTCACAGTTGCTGTGGAACCCTAAGTTCTAAATCTCTTCTTAGAGTTGAAGGGGAGCCACAAGTTCTAAATCTCTTCTCAGAGATGAAGAGGAGCCACAAGTTGTAAACCTCTTCTCACAGTTGCTGGGGAGCCCAAAGTTCTACATCTCTTCTCAGAGTTGCTGGGGAACCCAAAGTTCTAAATCTCTTCTTAGAGTTGAAGGGGATCCACAAGTTCTAAATCTCTTCTCAGAGTTGAAGGGGAACCCCAAGTTCTAAATATCTTCTCAGAGTTGAAGGGGAACCCCAAGTTCTAAATCTCTTCTCAGAGTTGAAGGGGAGCCACAAATTCTAAATCTCTTCTCAGAGATGAAGGGGAGCCACAAGTTCTAAACCTCTTCTCACAGTTGCTGGGGAACCGAAAGTTCTAAATCTCTTCTCAGAGTTGCTGTGGAACCCAAAGTATATGTCCCTACATACAATTGCTAGAAATCCAAATGTTTTTTATCCCTTCTCACAAAAGCCAAGGAAAGACTACGGGCACTGGGAAACCGCGAGGTCTACATCTTCACTCACAATAGCTGTCACAAGACCTATAAACATTTTCTTTACTCATAGGGTGCTCCAGATTCTATGTCCCCTCTCCGCAACTGGAGGTGGCACTTCCAGATCCTTCCTCCTAATAGCCAGGAACCAAAAAGTTCCATGATCCATTTTGTAACAGTTAGGGAGCTACCAAACTATTCACATACACTACAATACACTATAAATTCTAAACCTCTTCTCACAGTTGCTGGGGAACCGAAAGTTCTAAATCTCTTCTCAGAGTTGCTGGGGAACCCAAAGTATATGTCCCTACATACAATTGCTAGAAATCCAAATGTTTTTTATCCCTTCTCACAAAAGCCAAGGAAAGACTACGGGCACTGGGAAACCGCGAGGTCTACATCTTCACTCACAATAGCTGTCACAAGACCTATATACATTTTCTTTACTCATAGGGTGCTCCAGATTCTATGTCCCCTCTCCGCAACTGGAGGTGGCACTTCCAGATCCTTCCTCCTAATAGCCAGGAACCAAAAAGTTCCATGATCCATTTTGTAACAGTTAGGGAGCTACCAAACTATTCACATACACTACAATACACTATAATTTTTTTTTCATTTTTGTATATCTACATACTTGATTCTTTCAGTCTGTGGAATGTTCTACAAAAATAAACTTGGGGATCTTTCTGAGACATATTTTTTAACCACATTCATCTGAATGTTTTCTGTCGCCCATATCAGTGTTTTGCCATATGGTATAAATAAGTGCATCTAGTCTAGGTTTCTGTCTCTTGCTAATAAAAATATATCACTTGTAATGAAAATATTTAATATCTAGATCTCTGTCTCCTAAACCACAGTCTGTACAATTAATTGGCAAATGTTACTGCTGACTGCGTTTCAGTAGGCCAATTATTGGTTAAATAATAATTCTAATTTTACAGGAAGAGATAGCTTGGGGTATAGCACTATAGAAGGCAGTTCTGACCATATTTAAACTGTTTCCTATGTTATCTGAGTTGGTTTCAGTGTTCCTAGGTGTTTTCTTACAAAAGCAATGCCTGGAGTTACCCAAATCACTATTTCTAGGTGTAAATGAGTTAAGTGGCTCAAGGTAACCTGGGTTTCTTCAGGTTATAAGTTCCATCTGTATTTTCCCTAGAACACAATATTCTCTCTCCCTTGTAGTCCACTACATTGATGTGGAAAAGTTCAGAACTAGGATTCTCCCTCCATATTTAGTAAACCTGGCCCCCACCAAGACAAAGATCCCCAACTCTTGACCCAAAGGCCGGCAGAATGTTCCCTCTGGTTTGAGGGTTCTAATAATTTGGTTACAAACGCATGTTCCCATTTGGTCACAAATTTGGCACTGTTGCCTCTTAGTTTACCGTTTTTCTTAACTTAAACTTGTCTCCGTTTGTCCCTTTTCGATGATGTTTAATCACTCCCTGCTGAATGTCTGTACAGAGAGCTGGAAAATTCCACTACTGCGTGGCTAATAAAAATCCCAAGAGAGAAGAGACTTAACAAAAGGTATTCTATGCGTTTGGCAGAGGGGGTGATTCATTGGTTAACTCATTACTCTCTTTTAACTAAAGTCATAAACGCACTGTTCCCTGGGCACCAAATTCTAGTTAAAAGAGCTGGAAACATAAATGTGCCTAAAAATATCTGTGAATTGATCACTAAAGATAAGATTATAATGATAATTACTGGGTGTGCTGTAGTAGTAAATAGCAATGTATTCCTGTCTGAAGAACTGCTGATTTATGGTTTCAGTTTAGATGGCTCTTGTAAATGCTACTGTTCCAGCCCAGAGACAATTTTCCCACTGTTACTATAGGTACCATCTCTCCCTACTATACCTGCTATCCCACAGTCACACTCCCTTCCCAGAGACTATTATCCCACTGTTACTATAGGCACCATCTCTCCCTACTATACCTGTTATCCCACAGTCACACTCCCTTCCCAGAGACTATTATCCACTGTTACTATAGGTACCATCTCTCCCTACTATACCTGCTATCCCACAGTCACAGTCCCTTCCCAGAGACTATTATCCCACTGTTACTATAGGCACCATCTCTCCCTACTATACCTGTTATCCCACAGTCACACTCCCTTCCCAGAGACTATTATCCACTGTTACTATAGGCGCCATCTCTCCCTACTATACCTGCAATCCCACAGTCGCACTCCGTTCCCAGAGACTATCCCACTGTTACTATAGGCACCATCTCTCCCTACTATACCTGCTATCCCACAGTCACACTCCCTTCCCAGAGACTATTATCCCACTGTTACTATAGGCACCATCTCTCCCTACTATACCTGCTATCCCACAGTCACACTCCCTTCCCAGAGACTATTATCTCACTGCTACTATAGGCACCATCTCTCCCTACTATACCTGCTATCCCACAGTCACACTCCCTTCCCAGAGACTATTATCCACTGTTACTAGAGGCACCATCTCTCCCTACTATACCTGCTATCCCACAGTCACATTCCCTTCCCAGAGACTATTATCCACTGTTACTATAGGCACCATCTCTCCCTACTATACCTGCTATCCCACAGTCACACTCCCTTCCCAGAGACTATTATCCACTGTTACTATAGGCACCATCTCTCCCTACTATACCTGCTATCCCACAGCCACACTCCCTTCCCAGAGACTATTATCCCACTGTTACTATAGACACCATCTCTCCCTACTATACCTGCTATCCCACAGTCACACTCCCTTCCCAGAGACTATTATCCACTGTTACTATAGGCACCATCTCCCCCTACTATACCTGCTATCCCACAGTCACACTCCCTTCCCAGAGACTATTATCCACTGTTACTATAGGCACCATCTCTCCCTACTATACCTGCTATCCCACAGTCACACTCCCTTCCCAGAGACTATTATCCACTGTTACTAGAGGCACCATCTCTCCCTACTATACCTGCTATCCCACAGTCACATTCCCTTCCCAGAGACTATTATCCACTGTTACTATAGGCACCATCTCTCCCTACTATACCTGCTATCCCACAGTCACACTCCCTTCCCAGAGACTATTATCCACTGTTACTATAGGCACCATCTCTCCCTACTATACCTGCTATCCCACAGCCACACTCCCTTCCCAGAGACTATTATCCCACTGTTACTATAGACACCATCTCTCCCTACTATACCTGCTATCCCACAGTCACACTCCCTTCCCAGAGACTATTATCCACTGTTACTATAGGCACCATCTCCCCCTACTATACCTGCTATCCCACAGTCACACTCCCTTCCCAGAGACTATTATCCACTGTTACTATAGGCACCATCTCTCCCTACTATACCTGCTATCCCACAGTCACATTCCCTTCCCAGAGACTATTATCCACTGTTACTATAGGCACCATCTCTCCCTACAGTCTTTTTCTGTAAAATTGCTACTCTGTGAGATCCCACTATGTGTAAAACAAAGGACAGTTAGTTCTGCTTGTCCCCCTGATGGAAAGAACTATGCTTTTGAATAACTTTTGTATCCTAGTTTTAAAATAACACAGATCTAATTGTGAGAGTACTTGTTATAAAAAACAAAATGATGGGTGTGCCTGGGTTCCTGGTATTTAAAATATGTTGAAGACACTACAAATTATTTCATTCTCCAGCATAACTGGGAAGGTTTTGTTTACAGAGAAAAAGCCAGAAGCCACTCATTTCCGTGTACACATCTACAGGATGAAATCATAGTAGGACAAATCACGTTACACAGCGAGAGGAAAAGGTGGAAGTACAAGTGAGTGTTTGGCAACATTCTGGAGAAAGGGATGTGTCAGAAGAACACAGGTGTAACACTAATTGCTTCCTTTCTTTGACTGACAGGGAGGTCAGAACTTACAGTCGGCATCCAGCACAGGGAAGCAGTCATAAAGGAGTTAATGGGGGACACGTTGGTCCCAACATTAATATTAATTACTGTGTTAAATGTTATGGGGACCCTCTAGGGCAGGGGTCCCCAACCTTTTTTACCCATGAGCAACATCCAATTGTAAAAAGCATTGAGGAACACAAGCCCCCGAGCTGCAAACCCCTCCAGGCCCCTGCATGTACCTGACCTCTAGTTGCAGCTGCGATCGGGGCCAGGGGGAGAGATTGGGGGCAGCGCGGGCCCATTCAGGCAGTAAATGGGTGCAGGTCTGGGTTAACCCCACGAGGGCCGGAGCCGGACGGTAATTAGAGTCATGTGGCAGGGTACACAAAGAGATACTGACACCAGAAAATAACCTTTTTTTCTAACTATCATAACATTATCTTTGCATACTATTTATAATTTTGTCATAAAAGTATTTGCTTCAGAAACACTACTTTATTTTATATAAGTAAGCTATTGTGTAGCCATGGGGGCATCCATTCAAGCTGGAAAAAGGAGGAAAGGCACAGGATACACAGCAGATAACAGATAAGCTCTGTAGTATACAATGGGATTCTCTGGAATTTATCTGTTATCTACTGTGTATCCTGTGCTTGAATAGCTGCCCCCATGGCTACACAGCAGCTTGTTTATATAAACTATAGTAGTTCTTATCTGTTATCTACTGTGTTTCCTGTGCTTGAATGACTGCCCCCATGGCTACACAGCAGCTTGTTTATATAAACTATAGTAGTACTTATCTGTTATCTACTGTTTCCTGTGCTTGAATGGCTGCCCCCATGGCTACACAGCAGCTTGTTTATATAAACTATAGTAGTACTTATCTGTTATCTACTGTGTTTCCTGTGCTTGAATGGCTGCCCCCATGGCTACACAACAGCTTGTTTATATAAACTATAGTAGTACTTATCTGTTATCTACTGTGTTTCCTGTGCTTAAATGGCTGCCCCCATGGCTACACAGCAGCTTGTTTATATAAACTATAGTAGTACTTATCTGTTATCTACTGTGTATCCTGTGCTTTAATGGCTGTCCCCATGGCTACACAACAGCTTGTTTATATAAACTATAGTAGTACTTATCTGTTATCTACTGTGTATCCTGTGCTTCAATGGCTGTCCCCATGGCTACACAACAGCTTGTTTATATAAACTATAGTAGTACTTATCTGTTATCTACTGTGTATCCTGTGCTTGAATGGCTGCCCCCATGGCTACACAGCAGCTTATTAAACAAAATAAAATAGTGTTTCTAAAGAAAACATACCAGTTTCACCAGTGCAGGGCAATAGTACATTATATTTTCATCCATTTAAAACACTTTTTTGGTGTTACTGTTCCTTTAAGTACAGTGCACAGCCACTCAAATCATTGGGTCTCCTAATTTATAGACAGAGCTGTTGAGGAGCTGGGAGCAGGCCTGGACTGGGAGTCAAAATAGGCCCTGCCATTCCAAGTACAAAGAGGCCCAAACAGCCCCCTACCAGCCCACTATATGGTAACTTTCTATGGAACCATACAGCAGCCCCTCTGGCATTTGCCAGAACCCACAGATTGCCAGTCCAGACCTGACTGGGAGTGTGACTGGGCTTGATGGGGAATGGTCAGGGTGTAAAGGGATATAGTCATGTGTCTCTGTCAACACAAACCTAAGGGACGGCTTAGGTAAATATATTTTAATAAATGATAAACAAATACATCCCACTAAATACAGAATGCATCCTTTGTTTTATTCTCTTTCATTTCTTCTATATCGTTTACACAATTACCTTTCTCCAGATGCCGTGACGCTGTGCTGTACATTCAGACACAATGACAGTCTTAAGATGATTCCTAAAATTAATTTCACACACAATCATTACATGTGAAAACACTATGAAATCTCAATCTCCCGCATTTCTCCTTGCGCCAGACTATAAGGACAATCACATTAACAAAGAAATCAAAATGCCTCTTATCTTGAAAGCATTTCCATTTTTTATGATGGAGCGCCCTCTTCTGGTGGAAAGTCACTATGGCACTGTCACGTCCCAAAAGGATCCTGTTAGAAAGTTATTTTTACTACACATTTGTTGTCTTGCAAAGTCCTTTAACTATACATTAAAGGAGATAATCACTAAAGTAAGCTGGTCTTCTTATATTATTATCTTTCATTATTGTCTTTTAGTAACATTAGCATCAAGCACCATTTTTAAAGGAGAACTAAACCCTAAAAATGAATGATTGTATTGCTGAATGAATTGATAATAATGCTATGTTTTATATAGTGAACTTATTGCACGAGGCTAAAGTTTCAGCTTGTCAATAGCAGCAATGATCCAGGACTTCAAACTTGTCACAGGGGGTCACCATCTTGGAAAGTGTCTGTGACACTCACATGCTCAGTGGGCTCTGATTGGCTGTTGAGAAGCTAAGCTTAGGGCTCGTCACTAATTATCCAGCAGAAAACGAGCTTCCCTGGCTGTAATATAAGCTGATGCTACAGGTTTGCTGATTATTAAATTCTGATGCTAATTGCACTGGTTTCTGTGCTGCCATGTAGTAATTATCTGTATTAATTACTAATCAGGCTTATATTGTGACATTTCTATTCTATGTGTACTGTATATTGTGAGTGGGTCCCTAAGCTCAGTAAATGACAGCAGCACAGAGCATGTGCAGTGAATCAGCAGAAAAGAAGATAGGGAGCTACTGGGGCATCTTTGGAGACACAGATCTTTAATGCCTAAGGGCTGTGGTTGCCTTGGGCTGGTACAGAAGCACAAAACATAATGTACAACATTTCTAACTACTTCTTTAGTTTAACTTTAGCTGTCATTTAAAAGACAAGCTAGAACATACCAGCCAGGTGGCCACCCTAACTATTGCCCCTGGAGCATTTGTAATGAGTGTTGTATTAGGCCTTGCAGCCCAGAGATGGGACTCCCTGCACCACAGATATGGGGGGGGGGCTCCATGCAGCAAAGATAGGGGATCTCTCTGTAGCCCAGATGGGGGGTTCACTGCAGCCCAGACAGGGGAACTCACCACAGCACAGAGAGGGGCTCCCTACAGCACAAACAAGGGGCCTCCCTGCAGCACAGAGATGGGGACTCCATTCAATAAAGACAGGGGAACTCCCTGCAGCCCAGATGGGGTAATTCACTGCAGCACAGACTGGAGAAACCATTGTAGCACAGAGAGGGGGCTCCCTGCAGCACAGAGGGAATGCACAAGTGTCACCTTTATCATGCTGCAAGCAGAAGGAGTCATTGGACGTTACCCCCTGCAGGCTTGGGATGCCGGCATTCTATGGTGTGACACCTGTTTGGGGGTATTCCTGAACTGATTGTCAGACAGCTGTCTCATGAAAACTGATCTCAGACGTGTCACGGGGAGTGTCGGTGCCAACTGCTGTAACTAACTTAGTGAGGATCTCCCTATATATAAAGTGTAAAACACACAGGATGATTGACAGTTGTACTAACAGGTCTAAAAGGAAATCAGTGCCAGATATCTATATATATATCTATCTATCTACTTACAAAGTCACGTGGAGCCGGCGCTCTCGATGAGATGCATTAAGTTGCCTGGGTGCACGATCACAAACATCTCCATACAATCGCAAAAAGGGGATCAGCACTACTCAGGTCTAAAAAATGAAACAGAATTTATTTAGTAAAATAGCAGCAGACTGACGTTTCGGCCGACTCCTCGGCCTTTCTCAAAGTGCCAAAGTCAATACCGAACATGCCTTTTAACCACACACTGGCGGGAAACCACCAGCTACAGCTTAGTCACATGATTAAAAGCGAATTAAAAAATCGACTGGGTATATCTCAGTTTGTATTCATCTCTCCCAGCAGAAAAGACTAAATTAAAAACAACACAATAATAGCAATAATATAACAAAATGTGTCCAAATGTTTAACACAAATCAGGGAATGTTCCTATATGTTACTGCTTTTATCTGTTACATTTATACATTATTACTCTCAAGGACACCGTTTTCGTAAATGATATTGTTCATGTGAAAATCTAACACAACGATCTCTCCTTCCTTGAGGTGTACCAACATTTGGGGATACTAGTTGAGGCCATACATGTGATTACCCCCGAGGTGGGTCGCTCCCTGTAGTGCTATAGAGTAAAAGGGTTAACAACAGAGAGCCAATATGTCAGTGCGACATTTCAAGTGAAAGTTTAACAGCCCAAAGGAAGGAGAGATCCTTGTGTAAAGGTGGCCATACACGGATAGATCCGCTCGTTTGGCGACTCCTTGTGTAAAGGTGGCCATACACGGATAGATCCGCTCGTTTGGCGACTCCTTGTGTAAAGGTGGCCATACACGGATAGATCCGCTCGTTTGGCAATGTCGCCGAAAGAGCGGATCTCCCTCCAATATGCCCACCTTGAGGTGGCCAATATCGGGCAGATCCGATCGTGGGCCCTAGGGCCCAACGATCGGATCCTAGCATTCACAAACGGGCGGTCGGATTGCGGGACCGCATCAACGAACAGATGCGGCCGCGATCCGACTGGGTTTTTAACCCCATCCGATCGAGATCTGGCCGACTTTCGGCCAGATCTTGATCGGGAAGCCCGTCGGGGGCCCCCATACACGGGCCAATAAGCTGCCGACACGGTCTGTCGGCAGCTTTTATCGGCCCATGTATGGCCACCTTTAGACTCAATGATTTTCACATGAACAATTTAATTTACGAAAATGGTGTCCTTGAGCGTAATCCAGTAATGAAACAATGTATTAATGTAACAGATAAAAGTAATAACCTATAGGAACATTCCCTGATTTGTGTGAAACATTTGGACACTTATGGGGTTATGTAATATAAGGCAGTAAGTTTGCCCAGGGGCAGTAACCCATAGCAACCAATCAGCAGGTAGAATTTACTAGTCACCTGTTTAAATGCAAGCATCTTATTGGTTGCTATGGGGTACTGCTCTTGGGCAAACTTAGTGCCTTATATTAGATATGGGGGATTTTGTTATATTATTGTGTTGTTTTTTATTTAGTCTTTTCTGCTAGGAGAGCTGAATACAAACTGAAATATACCCAGTCGATTTTTTAATTTGGTTTCAATCATGTGATTAAGCTGTAGCTGGTGGTTTCCCGCCAGTGTATGATTCCGTGTTCAGTATTGACTTTGGCACTTTGAGAAAAGCTGAGGAGTCAGCCGAAATGTTTCATTTTTAAGACCAGAGTAGTGTTTATCCCCTTTTTGCGATTATATCTATCTATCTATCTATATATATATATATATATATTAGTGTAGGCTGTAGAAGGCTCAGTCCGATGGTGCTCATGGGCTGTTCTGTACTGCAAGATCAGAAACATACTCTGTGCTTGTGCATAAGCCCATTAGATTGCAAGCTCTACAGGACTAGGACTCGCTGGTGTTCATGTAAGGAAAAGTGAAATGTTTGCTCCAGGGCTAGCTTCTCATACCAGATGTTTCCTTTAATACTAGGGATGCACAGAATGCACTATTTTGGATTCGGCCGAACCCCCGAATCCATTGTGAAAGATTCGGCCGAATACCGAACCAAATCCGAACCCTAATTTGCATATGCAAATTAGGGATGACAAATAAGGGATGGGAAGGGGAAATTTTTTTTACTTCCTTGTTTTGGAACAAAAAGTCATGCGATTTCCCTCCCCACCCCATATGCAAATTAGGATTTGGTTCGCCGGGCAGAAGAATTCGTCCGAATCCTGCTGAAAATCCCGAACCGAATCCTGGATTCGGTGCATCCCTAGTATAAACATAACCAAGTAACTTAGTGCAGAGTCACATATTATCTGCCTGGGACAGAACCAGACCCCACAACTGCTTAGTGGCCCCACAGCTATAGGGGGCCCAAAGGAACACTGACTGGTTAACTTACCCTTTAATACAAGTTTCTTTCTCAAAGTTGGGGGGGTGTGAGGCTAAAATGACTGTGCTGTGTGGGTCCTTTCTGCCAATGCCCTAAAGCCTTCCTACAATAGCAAATACTCTTTCCAGCTTTTAAATGGGGGTCACCGACCCCATCTAAAAACAAAAGCTCTGTAAGGCTACACATTTATTGTTATTGCTACTTTTTATTACTCAGACCTCTTCTATTCAAGTCAATGTATGGTTGCTAGGATGGGTGTCTGTAGAAGGGGGCAAGAGGCGGCAGTTGCCCCACCCCGATTTCCCCAGGTAGTTCCAAGAATTTTTTTGTAAATTTAACTTCCAACACAAAGGGGCAGATTTATCAAGGGTCAAATTTCAAATAAAAAAACCTTTGGCATAATAGGCCATTTTTGGTTAAAAAAAAAAAAAAAAACTTTGATTTTTCAAAGTCCACCAATTAACTCCAAATAAGTTCTAGGAGGTCCCTTATAGGCTAAAAGAGCAATTCGACAGGTTTTAGATGGAGAATGGTCAAAGTCGTATTTTTAAAGAGACAGTACATGATAAATTTCGATATTCGAATTTGTTTAATTCGAATTTTCACTTAGACCCTTGATAAATCTGCCCCATAATGTTTTTTTGAACTTCCCACCCAAATACAAGCCTTCATTAGGTTATCTTCTACATTGACATGAATTGGCTCATATTGAGGGGGATGCTACCCTGATATAACCCTCCCTCCCAGGACAATAATGGTTGCTAAGGTCATTTGGAGACTAGCAACCAGTTAGCTGAAATAGCAAACTTGAGCTGCTGAATAAAAACCACTAATAATAAAATAATAATAAAAAAAATGAAAACCAATTGCAAATTGTATCAGAATATCACTCTCTACATCGTATTAAAAGGAGATAACCCGTTTAATACACCGGCTCCTGGGACCCCTCTTGTCTCACATGGAGCCCGGGCAGCAGCTGCACTTGTTCCCTTCAATCCCCTGGGCCTCGAAGCTTCTGGAAAAAAATCCGCACTTCAAGACATATTTGTAAGCACCGCCCCGAAAGCCTGATTGGTTGATCAGAGGTCGAGTTCTTGCCCATTGGTAGAAATCTGTTCCGTCACCAAACTTTATCAGCGAAAGCCACGCCCCGCCTGTTTTACTGACCGACTAGGGGATCTGCAGGGGAAGCGAGAGACCAGAATGCCGGAGATTAATTGGAAGGTGAGTAGGAAACGGGAAGTGAGTGTCGGTCACGTGGTGCTGCTGTGCAATGTCCAGAGGGGCTCGGGGGAGCGATCCCAGTGCAACGCTCTGATAAAGAAGAGCTCGTCCCCAACATTGCTTATTATAGGGTAGAACTCCCAGCTGCCCCCGTAATGAGAAGAGAAGGAAAGGATTATGGGAGTTTGCAAAAGTAGCTCCATGTTCCTTATTGGCTGTTTTAGGGCGGGGCGGAAGGAGTATTTGTATTGAACCCCCCCCCAAGCATCACACAGGGGGCCCTAAGCCTAAAATACAGATAAAATAGGAAGTGAATATCAGATGGAAGAGTAGTATATGGTTATATAACCAACCTGCATAGCCAGGGCCCCATCCTCTCTGACCCTGCTGGAAAGCACAAGTCCATGTATGAGTTAAATGGCAGCTTTTCTATCATTTCATTTAATCTGAGCATTGGGCAAAATCTGATTGATCCGATTGTTTAGGCCCTGGCCAGTAATTACTATTAGTCTAGAGCAGCATCAGTGACATAATGAGCCCAATGGCATTTATAAATACAGGCCAGTGCGTCTGCCCCATATAAATACAGGCCAGTGCGTCTGCCCCATATAAATACAGACCAGTGGGTCTGCCCCATATAAATACACATCAGAGCGTCTGCCCCATATAAATACACATCAGAGCGTCTGCCCCATATAAATACAGACCAATGCGTCTGCCCCATATAAATACAGACCAATGCGTCTGCCCCATATAAATACAGACCAATGCGTCTGCCCCATATAAATACAGACCAATGCGTCTGCCCCATATAAATACAGACCAGTGCGTCTGCCCCATATAAATACAGACCAGTGCGTCTGCCCCATATAAATACAGACCAGTGCGTCTGCCCCATATAAATACAGACCAGTGCGTCTGCCCCATATAAATACAGACCAGTGCGTCTGCCCCATATAAATACAGACCAGTGCGTCTGCCCCATATAAATACAGACCAGTGCGTCTGCCCCATATAAATACAGGCCAATGCGTCTGCCCCATATAAATACAAGCCAATGCGTCTGCCCCATATAAATACAGGCCAATGCGTCTGCCCCATATAAACACAGGCCAATGTGTCTGCCCATATAAATACTAGTTAAACTAGTAAGTGAAATAGAGTCCTGCGATTGGGTCAGGTACCTACAGAATTCCCTCAGAGTGGGGGGTTTCAGGTGGAAAGTTTGTATGGGTGGTCTGTGGGTACCATGTATATGTAGAGTACAGACTTTATCCCCCACACCTTCCTTGGGACCCAGGGACTTTTAGGGGCAGGCAATTATGTGGTTGGAGGGGGCTGGCTTTGTTCTTTGAAGCAAGAGGAGGGGGTTACAGAGGAAGAGAATAGTATAGTGCCAGGAGGAAAAAGGGTAAGTAGCCACAGAATGGCAGAAATAAATGAGTGCAGGAAAGGCACTGGACTAGATGCACAAATGCAGAATATTACAATGAGAAACAATATGTATGTACAGGGGTAACTAAGAGTTTTACTGTTTATTTAGTATGAGGTGAGCTTACAGTCTAAGGTCCCTAATACACACACACACACACACACACACACACACACACACACACAGATGCATGTACACATTAGCCAGTAAATTCAATCACCGAATGGGTCTATCTAGAAGCTGCACCCCCATCTTACCCTTTGTGTATAAAAACTCCTAGACTTGCACATGCAGAGTACAGTTATATACTGAGCATCCACAATTCTAACACAGGGTCCCTGGAAAGGAAGGATGTTGCAATTGTTTTCTGAAGAGGAGCACCTTTCTGATTTAATTCTTGAGTACTGAATAACTTCACACCCCCCGGGAAGGCCCATTTAGCAAAGGTTGAAATTTCGAATTCAAGTAAATTTTGTTTACTCTTATAAATTCAAAAATACTCACAATTCGACTTGGTCATTTAAGAAAAAAATTTGAATGTCTAATATTCGATCCAATAGTTCCGACCTGAAAATTTGAATCGTATTCAAATTGTATTTGAATAGTGTTTTCCCCAGCAGAACTCGGCAGGTTTTAGCTGGCGAATATTCTAGTTATGGTCAAGGGGTGATAAATCTCACATTTGAATTCACATTTGAATTGGGGGATTAAAATTCAAATGTGTAAATTGACACCATTTTTTTTTTTTTTTTTTTTTTGAAAATTCGAATTTTTTATTCACCCTTAATAAATCTTCCCCATAGCGTATTGGGTCCTATTTGTTATTGGTTTGTTGGAAGAAAACTAACACAGAAATAGGGAGAACAGACAACATCCAATCCAGAATCAAACTCATGACCCCAGTTGTGCAAGACGGCATGGGGGGAATAGCTCAGCTGAGATAGGGAATGATATGAAGGAGAGAGCAGTGAACAGTAACACAATGTATAACCGTTTCATTTTTTCCCTTTTGTGTTGCATTTTCATCCCCAACCCCATATGAGACCAGTGTGTAGGTTCCCCCATAAGGGAACAAGCCCCAGATTGGAGCGTAAGGAAATAATCATTTCATCTTTTTACTTGCAGGCTTTGGATAATTTTCCTCTGCTCTTATACATTCTAGCAGCAAAAACAATCCTGCTATGCCTGGCATTCGCTGGGGTTAAGATATACCAGAGTAAGAAGTTGGAAGCAACGTTAAAGTTGGAGCGAGAAGCCAGACTGAGAAGGGCAGCCGAGAAAGAGGAAATGACAAAGGAAGAGGAAATGAGAGAGGAAGAGGAAATGGCAGAAAAAGCGGAAATGGACAAGAAAGACGACTAAGGTATTGGCTACGGCTCTTATGTTTGACCAATCTCAGTACAGGTATGAGATCCCGTCTGGAAACCCATTATCCAGAAAGCTCAGAATTACGGAAAGGTCATCTCCCATAGACTCCATTTTATCAAAATAATCAAATTTTTAAAAATGATTTCCTTTTTCTCTGTAATAATGAAACAGTAGCTTGTACTTGATCCCAGCTAGGATATAATGAATCCTTATTGGAGGCAAAACCAGCCTATTGGGGTTATTTCATGTTTACATGATATTCTAGCAGACCTAAGGTATGAAGATCCAAATTACAGAAAGATCCGTTATCCGGAAAACCCCAGGTCCTGAGCATTCTGGATAAACGGTCCACTAACTGTATCTGGCAGCCCGAGACATAACAGTCCCCACCAATGATCTATCTTGGCTGTGAACTTTATACTTGTTCTGACAGAGTAGAACTGCTCAGCACACTGTCAAAACTGAAATTAGAAGGAAAATTAGTTCTTCGGTGCCTACAAAGTGCAAGTTGAATTCCAGTGCTCTGCAAGCATTGGGTTCTGTATTCTCAGAGCAGAAATGTAGCGCTTTAGACAAAGTACACAGCTCAGGATATCTGGTCTAGGAGGTTTGCATTGCTGAATTATTTACAGATTTAATACCAAGATGTCTAGTTCTTTAAGAAGTCTGATGCTCTAATTGGCTATGGATGCGTTCTAGTCCCGCCCACCTCAGTTTCTTACATACAACGGAGCCAATAAAATGCGGTGCTCACACTCTCTCTTCCCTTCCAGGTTTTCTTCTACATACAAGGATAAGCCAAGTCGCTGGAAACGTGCTGCAATGGATGGATAAAAAGAAGTTTTGAATCATTTTAATATTTTGTTTGCTTTGTACATAATAAACCTTGACGGCTTAAAGTGCACTTCTGAGTTTTGATCGACTGGTATCCACAGAAGTCGATGGAAGAAATCTGAAAAGTGCTGGAGGCAATCAACGGCTGTGATTATTTTCTATTTTATAGCAGCCAAAGGCTATAAGCTGAAGTCCAAGGCCTCTTTCACGTCTGCATTTCATGCATTGGATGCGAGGACTTACAGAAGTCTCATACACTGACTTGCATGGAAGTAACGCTGTGTTCAATGGGTGAGTTATCACTTGCCGTACAACCACAACTTTGGTGCAAGTACAAACTCACCCAATAACACTGCTATAATATGTGTGCATTCAGTGTGTAGGAAGAATTCTCTGTGCTCCTGCAAGACCTCACATATGGCTGAGCAGTCAGAACAAGTTTTATCAACATTGACTTACACAATGACTTACAAAGAGCAATGAAATACATTTGTTTAGAACTTTGTTCTCAACTTTAAAGGTGGCCATACAAGATAAGATCCCCTCGTTTGGTTCGATCACCAAACGAGGAGATCTTAACCTGATATGCCCGCCAAAGGCAGGTTGATATAGGGTTAATACAATCATTTGGCCCGATCGGATTACATGAAGGAAATGGGCACCGACGGGACGAGGACCACATTAACTAGCCGTTGCGGTCCTCAATCACCAACAAAAAAAATCAAACCTGTCCTAATGATATCTGGCTGATTTTTGGCGCAATGTTGATCTAGGAGACCCTTCGGAACACCCCCACAGGGGCAGATACATGGGTCTACAGGACATGTATGGCCACCCTTACACAGAGCAATAAAATACATTTGTTTACTGGTCTCAGAATTTAAGTCTCTTCCAACTGAATCTCCTTGATTGCTGAACACCACTAACTGTATGGAGGAACTGAGGAAAACTTCAATGATAGAAATAGCAGGTAAATAAGACACATGTAATGTTTTTTTGCTTGAGAGTGCCATCTTGGCATTCACTGGGATGGTACAAAACAAATTAGGATTTTAAAAAAATCTGTCATGTAAAACACTGTGTCCTCTCTAGCATCACTGACCAAACATGCCTAATTGTTTCCCTCTGTAAATACATAAACACTACACAGATACATACCAACATACACGCAGAATGAACTCTCAATGCTGGGAATCACAGAGTTCCCCTACGCAGGCATTTGCCTCCTCTCGTGCCTGCACCTCGGCTGATTTTGGCGAAGTTTGCATTCTTGTAAAATCTGTTAAAGGGGTTGTTCACCTTTAAATTAACTTTTAGTATGATGTAGAGAGTGATATTCTGAGACAATTTGCCATAGTTTTTCATTTTCTATTATATGTGTTTTTTAAATTATTTAGCTTTTTATTCAGCAGCTCTCCAGTTTGCAATGTCAGCAATCTGGTTGCTAGGGTCAAACCACGCACTGATTTGAATACGAGACTGGAATATGAATAGGAGAGGGGCTGAAGCAGAAGGCAAATAATTCAAAAACTATATAAAATAAATAAATAATGAAGACCAATTGAAAAGTTACTTAGAATTAGACATTCCATAACATACTAAAAGTTAACATAAAGGTGAACCACCCCTTTAAGTGTGCCTGCCCCAGAGCTGGCGCAAAGGTTCAAAGGGCAGGAAGGTGAGGAGACTATTACCCCCTGTAGGGAATGATTTTCAGTGGCCCAATTTCAACCCCTTGTCTGTAATTAGGACAAGGAAAGTTAAAGGGATCCTGTCATCAGAAAACATGTTTTTTTCAAAACGCATCAGTTAATAGTGCCACTCCAGCAGACTACTGCACTAAAATCCATTTCTCAAAAAGGCAAACAGATTTTTTTTTATATTCAGTTTTGAAATCTGACATGGAGCTAGACATTTTGTTAATTTCCCAGCTGCCCCTGGTCATGTGACTTGTGCCTGCACTTTAGGAGAGAAATGCTTTCTGGCAGCTGCTGTTTTTCCTTCTCAATGTAACTGAATGTGTCTCAGTGAGACATGGGTTTTTACTATTGAGTGTTGTTATTAGATCTACCAGGCAGCTGTCATCTTGTGTTATGGAGCTGTTATCTGGTTACCTTCCCATTGTTCTTTTGTTTGGCTGCTGGGGGGAAAAAGGGAGGAGGGTGATATCACTCCAACTTGCAGTACAGCAGTAAAGAGTGATTGAAGTTTATCAGAGCACAATTCACATGACTTGGGGCAGCTGGGACATTGTCAAAATGTCTAGCCCCATGTCAGATTTCAAAATTGAATATAAAAAAATCTGTTTGCTCTTTTGAGAAATGGATTTCAGTGCAGAATTCTGCTGGAGCAGCACTATTAACCGATTCATTTTGAAAAAAAACAGTATCCCTTTAAACTAAAAAAGTAAGCTAGAAATGTTGTACATTTTGTTTTGTGCTTCTGTACCAGCCCAAGGCAACCACAGCCCTTTAGCAGTAAAGATCTGTGTCTCCAAAGATGCCCCAGTAGCTCCCCATCTTCTTTTCTGCTGATTCACTGCACATGCTCTGTGCTGCTGTCACTTACTGAGCTTAGGGACCCACTCACAATATACAGTACACATAGAATAGAAATGTCACAATATAAGGCTGATTAGTAATTAATACAGATAATTACTACATGGCAGCACAGAAACCAGTGCAATTAGCATCAGAATGTAATAATCAGCCCTGTAGCATCAGCTTATATTACAGGGGAAGCTCATTTTCTGCTGGATAATTAGTGACGAGCCCTAAGCTTAGCTTCTCAACAGCCAATCAGAGCCCACTGAGCATGTGAGTGTCACAGACACTTTCCAAGATGGTGACCCCCTGTGACAAGTTTGAAGTCCTGGATCATTGCTGCTATTGACAAACTGAAAATGTAGGCTGGTGCAATAAGTTCACTATATAAAACATGATATTTTTAGCCAATCATTTTTAGGGTTCAGTTCTCCTTTAACAAATTTGACTCTCAAGAAAGAACCAATTCTCAATAACCAAGTGTCTATCAAATGAGTCCCACAAATCTCTTCTCATTGTTTATTTGAACAACTGATGTTAATTATTGTTACAGTGTGAATCTGTTTAGTGAGATGGACAAACAGAACATAAAAGTGGTGATTCCTTAACAGTAACCAATATCTAGTGGTTCCAATAGAAAGAATGCAGTGCGGCAACTCAAGTGTGACAACATCTCAATAACACAAATAAAATAACATTTTTAGTGGAAATCAGAGAGTTCTAGGCATGATCAAACCAGAGATTTAGTGCTGCCCTGGGGGCTAGAGAATGTACACCGGAATTCATTTTCCTGATCTCCTACAGCAAGATTAGAGGGAGGGAAGCATCTATTCCCACTAAAGAAAGTCAGCGAGGGTAAAAATGAGTTCCGTGCCTGAAATAAATGAGGTGAGTTGGGGGGTGTCATCAGAATACTCTCCTTCTGATCTAACACTGGATACTTGTTCTGACAATGAATCGTGGTGCTCGTGAATGTCTTGTGCTTTGGAAGGGTGTAGGCAACATCATTAGGTTTGTCTTCTACCATATTGATCATGGTCAGCAATGACTTCAACAAAATTAGGATACCAATAAATCCAAAGACGTAGAGTCCATCTCCGATGGATATTTGCATCTCGTATGTCTCACTTGTCTCATTTTGGAAGCTGCTGGGGATTGGGGTTAAACAGTTCCTGGAAGCAGAATGTATTTTGGTTCTATTTAGCAAATCCAGTTTGTCATATTCCATTTTTCAGGTGATCCTATACGTTGAAGAAATAATGTACAAGTAAGCAGTGCTAAGAAATACACAAAGTATTCTCCAGGTGCAGAATACAGGAAGGAAAATGATCCCAAAGCAACAAATACAATGGGCCAGTTAAAGCCCTCAGTGGCTTAAAAGACATGTAAAGGCTGAAAAATAAAATCCCATTTTTACTTTCTTTAATGAAAAAGAAAGCCATCTCCAATATACTTAAATTTAAAAATGTGTACCGTTTTTCTAAGAAACCTCACTGTATGCAGAGAAATTCTCCATTTACTGCTGTGGATAGGAATTGTCAGACGGTCCCTAACTGCTCTGCAGGGAAACAATCATACTTATGAACAGCAGGGGGAGCCCCCGCCTTACTTCCCAGCCATGCAGAACTCAAGCAGCTTTGTTTGTTTCCCTGTAGATCAGTCGGTGACTGTGTAGAGATTTGTTTTGGATTTTATTTTGCCTTTACATCCCCTTTACTGTTTCCAACTCCAGCTGCAGGGACAAAGATCATGGAGCCAGATTTAAACAGATAAACTGGGATTCTATTTCGAGGATTATTTTGCTGCAGCCACTGGTTCTGCAGAGTTGGAGAAAGTTTGTATTAAACAATACAAAAACTATAAAATCCTTAGATTACGTGACAACACAGGACCCAGTGCAGTCTGTATATTCTGATTATTAATCAGTTTTGCTGTATTGGCTTCTGGCAGATATTATTTGACTTGTGTTGTTTTGATAATTTATGATGATCCCTAAGCAGCCCAGACCACACTGAGCATGTGCACAGTCTTGGTCTTGCAAAGATGTTTAACAAATTTACAAGATGGTGACCCCCTGTGGCCAACTTTGAAAGCATAAATCATTTGTTTGATTAGGCTTGTGGTGCAGTAAGTTCATGTTTACTGTATGTTTAGTATACAAAATACAGCATTTCTACCCTTATTCTATTTTAGACTTTACTTCTCATTTAACTACCTACCAGCAGACCTTGCAACCATAGGTGGGCCCAGAAAGGACCCCCAGCTCCCTTTCTCTTCTGCCTGGAACCATGCCATCAGATCCATTTGCTTGTGGGTGCAGGAGGGAGGGGGTCTCAGTTATGTGACATGAAGGGGGCACAGGAAAGGGAAGTTATGCCACTGAAAGCCCTAATACCATTTTAATTGAATAAGCTGTAGGATTTTGGAAAATTAAGAATGGGCAAAAATAATTTCTGAACAATTTGAAAAGCTGGCACATACACAAGACTTCACTTTGAGTTAACTTTTAGTACGATGTAGAGGGGGTGATATTCTGAGACAATTTTAAATTGGTTTTAATTTTTCATTATTTGTGTTTTTTGAGTTATTTCGCTTTTTATTCAGCAGCTTTCTAGTTTACATTATAAACAATCTGGTTGCTAGGGTTCACATTAGCCTAGCAACCAGGCATATATTTGAAAAGAGACTTGAATAGGAGAGGCCTGAGTAGAAAGATGAGCAAAAAAAGTAGCATTAACAATAAATCTGTAGCCTTACACAGCCGTTTGTTCTTTTAAATGGGGTCAGTGACCCTGATTTCAAAGCTGGAAAGAGTCAGAAAAAAGGCAAATAAATTATTAAATATAAATAAATAAATAAAAATAAGACTGACTGAAAAGTTTCTTAGAATTTACCATTATATAACCTTAACTTAAAGGTGAACCACCCTTTTGCTGCAAAGACATTAAAATATATTAGTTGGCTGGGGGTCAGGTTATACTTGTCAGTAAATCATATCCTAACCAAAATCCGGCAGTCCTGGCTTCCACATATGCAGCCATCGCACTAGGCAGGGAGGGGCAGTGCCATGCACAGACTAATGCTCCACAAATATGGCAGCCCCCTCATAGAGGAACATGGGAGATCATATAAGTAATGTAAAGCATCAGGCAAATACTTTTATGGCAAAATTATAAATAGCAATCAAAGACAATGTTATGATCGTTGTAAAAAGGTTAATTTCTGGTGTCAGTATCTCTTTAATTAGGGCCTTACTTGGCCATCTACACTCCCAGCCCTCACCAGGCCCGGACTGGCAATCTGTGGGTTCTGGCACATGCCAGAGGGGCTGCTATAAGGGCCCATTGAAAGTCAGTATTTAGTGGGCTGATGGGGCTGTTTGGGCCTCTATGTGGGCCTCTGTGTACCTGAAATGCCAGGGCCTAATTTAATTCTCAGTCCGAACCTGGCCCTCACCCCTGCAGAACTGCAGAGTCTATTTCTTCTGTAGTTACACTTGTCAGGAATTAGTAGCCTAGGAAGTGATTGCCTTCATGGGAACTTGTCAGAAGTAACCATTACCTGGCTGGCACAGGAGTGCTGCCTACTGTCTCCAGAGCAACTTCTTGCTGAAAAACTGAACCAATTCTAGAAAAAAATGAAGTTTACATTTCAGTATCAAAAGGGTTTATGAACATCTACCTGCTAACGAGCTTCCAAATTCAGGCTAAATACAGGGCTTTTGAAGTAAACACAACACCCAGTTATTCCTTGCATCTGTTTCCTTGCCCTGATATGATTTCCAATTCCACATTGTTCTAAAGCCCTGTAATCAGTTGGGTCTCTATCACTCGCCCAAGCCCACCAGCAATCTGCTCCATAAAAGGCTGAGGTCCGTATACAGCTAAAGCCAAATAATAAGAGACTGTCTGTAACGACTATTCACCCTTCATGCAATCTGCTTATGGGGACTGCGAAATCCACAGAAAACTGGCTTTATAAAGCCAATCTGTTTGGATGACGGGGGTTTACACAGTCAATAAAAGCATTTAGAGGCAACTCCCAGCAATCTGCTCAAAGCATTTCTATCAGTACATTGGCCCTGGTGAAGAGATGGGAGTCTTTATCTGTACATCTGATAATGTACATAAGTAGAAATGCAAATATTAGAGGAGATATCTGCAGTTTTGTCTTTGCAAATAAATAAATGAAAACTATTTATGCAAAACTAAACAGCAGCCATGTGTAACTGAATCCTAGCCCCTAATGCTACACACATGGGATACAAAACTTGCACCAGCATATTCTCGTGTTAAAATCTGAGTGAGCAGGGCTGGTGTTAGGAAAATATTAGGCCGAGAAAGCAGAAAGTCTGTATCCCCAATGTTAGTGGGAAAGAAACAATATAAATCCAGTGCATCATACCTGCAAACATCAAACTCTTGTAAAACTACAACTCTCAACTTAAAACTGCTTCCCCCAGTCTCCTTTCAACTGTGGCTTCCAAACAAAGATTTTCTTCACTTTTGATCAGGAAGTATGGCGCGCAATCTAAAACTGTTCCCCAGGTCCAAATACTTCCAAACAGATTACATTGGTTCCAAGAAAGCTTGCAGTGCGAATTGAAAATGCTCCTCCAGCCCATGGTTTCCCCACCCTCCTGACCAAGGTGTGCACATTTTTAAATCAATCTTTTTTCCACTTTAAAGTTTATTCATTTTTAACAATAATTTTCCTGGCATAGAAAGAGCTCATGCAAAGTTTCCATGGATTTTGCTGTGGACCCCTCAACAGCTCTGCGTATGTAAAATAGAGACTAGAAAGCTGATAATCCATTGTAACTCAATGTTGATAAAGGGTGTATTTTAATTATTCGTATCATTTTGTTTATATAGCACGGGCATATTTCTGCACAGTTTAACTGAGTTTATTCATCACTCACATCAGTTCCTGCACCAGAAGAGCTTACAATCTCAGACCATATTACATTTACACAAGCACTGTGGCCCCACAATACTTTATTCATCACTCGCATCAATTCCGGTACCAGAAGAGCTTACAATCTCTATTACATTTACACAAGCACTGTGGGCCAAGAAGAGTTGAGAAACGAATGCAGATTCAGTGGATTACCCACTTTTAAACGTCGAAGAGACATCTGTTACTTTGGAGAGGGATTTCTACCACAGAAGGCAGTGGTCCTGGTCTTTCAATTTGAACCTGGATGTCATTTGTATTTTTAACATTGCTTAAAAGTAGTTAGGTGCCTCCTAAGTGGTCTCTCAATGAACCCCCTTAAACAGATGTGCCATTTGTTGTCCTTTCATCAAAGGCTTAATTAACTTTTCCCCTGAGAGGATCTCAAGGGAAAGAGCAGCAGGTTGGGAGTAGGAGTGGGTGGAGCTGTGGGAGTGGGCGGAGCCATGGGAGTGGGCTGGTGTTGGGGGAGGGGCAGAGTTATTCCGTCAGGTCCAATTTCCCAAACCAGTTACAGTAAGTGACAAAACCAGCCGAGTGGCAGCCCAGAAACAGCTCCAACTGCAGTGGGAAAAGAATAAAAGAATTTATGTGACAGTTGCCTCCAGTGCTTTTTGCCAATTTTCACCATTTCTTAATTTTTTTTCCTGGACTGATTCATCATCGCTAATCACTAACCATGAACCCGGGACTAGTGAGTCAGGTTTGTCCAATTCAGTCGCAGGAATTCCAGAAATAATCTCTGTATGTGTGTGCAGGGCCGCCATCAGGGAGGCACAGGGGGTACAAGTTTACCGGGCCTGGGCCTGAAGGGGGGCCCAGCAGTGCTGAACTTTTGAAAGAGTCGGCCCCCTTGACAGCACTGAAGCCCGAAGCCGTGACGCCTCCTGTGAAGTCCTGAATGCGGAAGTGGCGAAGTGGCGAAAAGACCCGAAGCCGAAGTCCTGAAGCCGCAAGTTCAATTCCTGAACACCAATGTGTGTTTTTTTATTTTTTTTATTATTATTTTAATACTCTATAGGCCCCTGCCACTGATGTTTTTTCAAAAATTATTCTTTTATTATTTTTTTTAATTTGTAAGGGGGGCCCTGGTGCCAATGTTTTTTTTAAAAATATTCTTTGGGGCCCCAATATTTTTTTTAACTTGTAAGGGGGCCCTAGCAACAATGTTATTTTAACTTATAGGGGGGCCCTGTTGACTAATAGCTTTTTATAACTTGTGTGTGGGGGGGTTACCTTTTTTAGCACTGATGTCTGTGTTGTCTTTTAACTGTGATGTAGAGTGGGCGAGATCTGGGGTGGGGCTTGGTGGGCGGGGCCCCGTAATTTATAATGGCGGCCCTGTGCTGAACTGAATCCAGAACTGAATCCAAACCCTGATTTGCATATGAAGATGAGTGCCAGGAAGGGGTAAAGAGAACGGCCCAAGCAGCATGCAGTTAAAAATGTTTTCACTTCTTTGTTTATGTGATTAAATGTCACCAGTGTCGACTGGGACACCAAGGGCCACCAAAAAACCTTATACCAGGGGCCCACCGTGGTGTTTATACAAATGGCCTGTAGATGTCACTGTGCTCAAGACTTATACTGTGCATACTTACTATACAGCTTGTGGTGTTAAGAGTTGCTTACTGTTGTGTAATGGCTGCATGAGCCTGCTAATAAAGCACTGTTATACTCTACTTATCCTCGGCTACCAAAACATAACACCCACCAAAAAACTTTAGACTGAGGTCCCACTCTCAGTACTATTTTCTTCCTCTAGTCACTCAACCTCTATTCTCCTAGTCTCTTTTCTTTACACACTATAACCTATTACTCCATCTATTTAGTCTCTTTGTTCTCATACAAATAAGGAATGGCCATGACATGGGCCAAATTAGCAGCATGAGGGCCCACCGGGAGATTTCCTGGTATCCTGGTGGGCCAGTCCAACACTGAATGTCACATGGTTTTAATGATTCAGTTCAGCCAAGAATTGGACTGGGCCAAATCTAAATCCTGCTAAAAATTACCAAATCCTGAAAGGAATCTTGATTTGGTGCATCCATACTTTATAGTTAAAGATTTGTAGGTTCAATATCGCCCAAGATTTCAAAACTGTATTTTTTACAGTTTTACAGTATTTTTTGGATTAGAAGATTAGAAACCCTCACTTCCCAAGGATTTAATAAGATAATTGCAAGATATTTTACGGGTTTAACTGTTTTTAATTGTTTTTAAATCTTGTGTTTTGCAGATACCTTAGAGCTTTGGCTAGCTTTTAGTTATTCAGCCTTCTATGAGATAATGGGATTTAAACGTGTGACATTATAACAAACCTGTTGAAGATTGTAACAAATGCGTAACGATTTCGGCAGTAGATGGCGCAATATGTTTCTCTATAAAAAGCTGTATTGTTTAGTGTCTGGTAAGCTTGAAAAAAGTCTCTGTGTAGCCTGAAACTTCGCTTATCCAGGTCATGCCAGTGTTCCAAATAAAGGCATTTTTTATTCAAAGAAAAATTGTGGTGTAGGGACCCATAAGGTTAATATGCCTCTATGGCTTTAAATCCCTACCCTTGCTCATTTCTCTAGTTTAATATTTACATATCCTAGCTATTGGCCAAGAGGTGTTATGACCACTTCCTGCCACACTTTAATATAGTGCTTGGAAAGGGGTGGGTCTTCCTCTTTGGCTCCTGGTGTCCTAACCATCTGGATGTTCCCATTGAGCCTGGGTACACCAAGGCCCAGTAAAACCATTTTACCCTTAAAGGGGTGGTTTACCTTTTAAAAATTAGTGGTGAGCACAACTTTCCCTGGTTTGTTATAGTTTATACAGGAGCAGTGACCAGCTCCATGTTGTAGCTCCCACCCTTCCCAGCTATAGTCAGGTGATCCCACTGGTGTCTAATAAAAGGGCAGCCAAGTTTGGGAGTTTTACTTTGAAAGCAGCAAGTAAGTTGCAGGTAAAACTTGGTCCCTTTGTAAAACGTATAATGAAGCAATAGAATTCTTAATGAATCAGATGAAAATTGAGCGTAGGACTGGCCAGATATGGGATGACTTTGACGTAGTTGGCCAGCTTAAATATATTGCAATATATGGACAAACAATCCCTGTGTTGTTTAAAGGGTAAGGCATTTTTCAGTAGCAGTATGCACAAAATGTCTCTGTCTTAAATATATTGATAATGGGTTGAGTGCAGAGGACCTCTTTTGTTAAGACAGTCCTGTTGTGTGTGTGTATGGGGGGGAGGGGTGGCGAAAAACTGCATTGAGAACTGCAGAGTAGCGCAGTAGCCAATCAGAGACTTGCGCAGTGCAAGCAAGAACCAGATGTGCTACATATCGTTCCCACATGGGGCACTATCATTCCTGATCCCAGTAGAGCTCACAGTAAAGGTGGGGAACCCACTCATATACAGCTGCGGGGGAGGGGAGCATGATAAGAGGCGGAGCCTGGGATTATTATTAATAAATGATGTCCCAGTTACCCCACACGGCACGAGATAGACACGGGGTGTTGCCTATAAAGCCATTATTCCATTCACATGTCCCTGTTTAGCTATTTAATCCTCTCATTGGCTGCAAAGTAACCAAATTCTCTTCACAAACAAACCTTGATCAATGGGAAGATTGTGTAATACTCAGTTACACTGTATCTCAGCGCAGCAGCAACGATAGGAATGCAAATAGAAACGACACAGAGTAATAGAAACCAAAACTACATTACCCAACATGCACTGGGAGAGTTGGCCCATTAGGGCACGAAAAAACTTTGTCTAGTTTCCAAAATACAAACCAGTCAAAGGGCCAAAAAGTAGCCAAATCCGTACCTTGACTTGTTTGTACTTTCAAAAACGGCCTGGCCTTTAAATAAGTAGCACAATTTGGCTGGAAAAACCGCCAACCTGGAGCGCATGCGCAAACAAACGCGCAGAGGTCCTATTAACCAGAAGTCAGCGCGCGCGGTACAATTGGCGCCTGCGTATTGAAAGCGGCTCTGGGTCATATCCACCAGCGCGCGGCGTAGTTGACGCAAAACGTGACCTGTAGAGTGGGAGGCGTTCGCTTTGACCTAGTGCAGCGGCCGGAGGAGAATATGGCAGCGGTAGGGAGCTTCTCAGTGAAGGTAAAAAGCTGTGCGGGGAATGAAAGTTGTGTCAGTGTATGTGAGCTTGTAAATATCCGGCACACTGGGGAGCAGCAGAGGGTGTTGGGTATTTGTTCCGTATTAGGGGCTGGGGGTGCAGCCTGACAGAAACGTGGGTTACTGGGATATATCCGGGCCGGCTGTCACCCCTGACACTTACTGGTACCTTCCTATACACCGGCCGCCAGGGGGCACTGTGTTGAGAATGGGGACGCCGAGGGCAGTTTGACCGAGAGCCCTAAAAACGCTCTTGCGATTATATGTCCGAATAATGACCGATTTATTTTCTTCCCATGAGGCAGTTTTGTTCTTCCCATGAGCCTCTGGGGCAGTTCTGTTCTTCCCATGAGCCTCTGGGGCAGTTCTGTTCTTCCCATGAGCCTCTGGGGCAGTTCTGTTCTTCCCATGAGCCTCTGGGGCAGTTCTGATTTTCCCTTGAGCCTCCGGGGCAGTTCTGTTTTTCCCACGAGCCTCTGGGGCAGTTCTGTTTGTCCCATGAGCCTCTGGGGCAGTTCTGTTTGTCCCATGAGCCTCTGGGGCAGTTCTGTTCTTCCCATGAGCCTCTGGGGCAGTTTCCCCTTATCCACCTACCCTCAGAGTACAGAAAATTTCAGCCCATTGCGCCAACACAGCCATTTGTTTTCTCTTATTTAAAGTCCAGCCCTACAGGGTTTTGTGGACTGCTCCACCCTTGGAATTCTGGGAGTTGTTTACCAAGCTGTAGTGTTGTTGCATAAAGTTGTCCCCTTATGTGCAGGTGTCTGTAAGTCTTGGGTGGTATTCCTGTTTCATGAAGGGCATCTGCACAGTGACAGGGATGAAGGTCACATGCATTTGTCTGGGCCAACTACGTCAAAGTCATTCCTGGTCTGGCCAGTCCTACACTCAACTTTCATCTGATTCATTAAGAATTCTATTGCTTCATTATACATTTTACACAGGGGCTACTTTGTACCTGCAACTTACTGCTTTGAAGGTTAAAACTAACATGGTTGCCCTTTTATTGGCCACCACTTCCTGGGAATGATGGGAGTTGCTGGCCTTTTCCTCCAGCAAAATTAACTTATCGAACTTAGCAAAGCCAGAAACTTCCATTATCGGCCCTCCACTATGTAGGCTGGAAAAAATGTGTCCCTCTGTACTACAGAAGTTGGACAGCACTGTTATATTATCAGACCAATCACATACATAGGATTAAATGTCTGGGTGAAGCACTGTCTCTGGGTAACATGGAAGCATGTTACTTGCCTCTCTCTTGTGTGTATAGAGGGGGTGGGCACTTTAGCCTGGACCCCAACCAGTAGCCAATGTGATATAAGCAGAGCAAGATCCAAAACAATACAGGAGACTGTGCTGCTGCCACTGCCTTTCATTCTCACTAGAAGAGAGAGAAAGTATTAACGTCATATTCACCTTCACTATGTGCCTCTCCAGCTACTGCTGAACTACAAGTCCCAGTACCCCAGTAAAGTCCCTGTTAAGGCTCAGCATGTGGGAGATGACCGTGCAGTTCTTGATTATTCATAAACCTATAAATCTAAAGCCAAGGGGCAATGACATATCTGTGCAGTTTGCTGTGTGACTCATATTAGTGACTGGACAGAAAAGTATTTTCTTTCCTTTATACTTTCTCTTATTAACGATTTCCATTTTCTTCCTGGGTGATAGGTACGTTCCTTCAGCACCAGTGCAGTCCGGCCAATTTCCAAGCTGGTCAAGGTTGGTCTATAATGTGTATTATTTTAGCAGGTGTCTATAGCTTTTCGCTCTCAAGCTGCTGGACTACAGTTCCCAAAATTCTTCTGGGGATGACTGGGGCTTTCTATGAGCTGCAAATGCCTGGTATTACTGGTGTCTTGCATGGCATGTATAGAAACAGAATTGCGATTATCAGAGGGTACACTATCAGAACAACACATTCAGCATGAATTACATGGTGATTGGGGAAGTATAGATCTTATACACATGGCTCCTTTAAGATAAATACAGCAAGTCTCCAGTTATTAGAGGAGAAGGAAAGCTACAGAAGCATTTTATTGCCAATAGATTAGCCATAATAGTGCAAGATATAACACTATATTTATTCTGCAGAATGCTTTACCATACCTGAGTAACCCACTCTAGAAGCTCTCTCTGTTTATCTAAGATAGCAGCTGCCATATTAGCTTGGTGTGACATCACTTCCTGCCTGGAGCAATGCAGACAGATAATCACAGTGTTATTGTTGTGTCTCCCCTCAGCCTCCTATTCAGGTATATGGACTGGAAGGTCGTTATGCCACTGCACTTTATTCCGCTGCTTCAAAGGGGAAGAAGCTGGATCAGGTGGAGAAGGAACTGAATAGAGTGTCGGTGAGTGAGACTGGGCTGGTCCCATGAGGCTTTCCACAAAAGGGGTTCAGTGTTACCTGTAATTAAAGGGGGTGTTCACCTTTCAATTAACTTTTAGTATAGTTGTTTAGCTTTTTATTCAGCTGCTCTTCAGTATGCAGTTTCAGCAAGCTGATTGCTATGGTCCAAATTACCCTAGCAACCATGCATTGATTTGAATAAGAGACTGGAATATGAATAGGAGAGGCCTGAATAAAAAGATGAGTAATAAAAACAGTACATTAGTAGCTTACAGAGCATTCGCATTTTAGATGGGGTCAGTGACCCCCATCTTAAAGCTGAAAAGAGCCAGAACAAGAAGGCCAATAATTAAAAAACGAAACGTTTAAGACCAATTGAAAAGTTGCTTAGAATTGGCCATTCTATAACATACTGAAAGTTAACTTAAAGGTGAACCACCCCTTTAGGGTATTCCCCACCCTGTGCAGTCGTTCAGACGAATCCAGAGCATTAAACAAATCTGTTGCTTATGCTAAATAATAGGGTTTTTTTTGTAATTGAAATGTTAAAAGCATAATTGTGATTGTAGAACCCATTTTATTTTGTTTAACATTTCAGACCCTTTTCAAGGATCCCAAATTGTCTGGCATTGTCACAAACCCACACATTAAACGCGCTCTCAAACAAAAGACTGTCGGTGATATCTTGGCAAAGGAGAAGCTCTCCCCTCTGACTGTCAACTTTGTCAGTGAGTATGGGGGCGGTCCCAGCAAGATTGGGGGCGGTCCCAGCAAGATTGGGGGCGGTCCCAGCAAGTATGGGGCGAGAAGTGCAAAGTGAACAGGGAGCGTCTGCTGTAATGTTGGTGGGCAGTTTTGTTGCATAAATAAATGCAAGGAAATAAAATAACGACTAGTATGGTAGGCAGTATGGCTTCTTTTACAGCCGGAGTCTAAAGGGATTGTTCACCTTTAAAGTCACTTTTATTATGTTATAGAATGACCAATTCTAAGCAACTTTTCAATTGTTTTTCATTATTTTTTATAGTTTGTCTTTTTCTTCTGATTCTTTGCAGCTTTTAAATGGGGGTCACTGGCCCCTTCTAAAAAAACAAATGCTATGTAAGGCTACAAATTTATTGTTATTGCTAATTTTTATTACTGTTCCTTCTATTCAGGTCTCTCCTATTCACATTCCAGTCTCTTATTCAAATCAATGCATGGTTGCTAGGGGAATTTGGACCCTAGTTACCAGATAGCTTAAAATGCAAATTGAAGAGCTGTTGAATAAAATGCTAAATAACTCAAACCTTCAATAATAAAAACCAATTGCAAATTGTCTCAATATCACTCTCTACATCATACTAAAAGTTGACTCAAAGGTGAACGCCTTTAAATTAACTTTTAGTATGGTATAGAGTGATATATTGTGACTATTTGCAATTGTTTTTCATTTTTAATTATTTGTTTTTTGTTTAGCTTTTTATTCAGCAGCTCACCAGTTTGCAATTTCATCTGGTTGCTAGGGTCCAGATTACCCTAGCAACCATGCATTGATTAGAATAATAGACTGGAATGTAAATAGGAGAGGGCAGATGAGTTATAAAAAGTATCAATAATAATACACGTGTAGCCTTACAGAGCATTTGTTTGTTAGACCGGGTCAGTGAACCCCATTTGAAAGCTTGAAAAAAGAAGAAAAATAATTAAAAAAAAAAAACTATAGAAAATTAAATTGGGGATACACCGAATCCACTATTTTGGATTTAGCGGAACCTCCGAATCCTTCAAGAACAGGGATGGGCGAAATGTCGCAGACGTCCGTTAAAGTCTATGGGCGTCAAAAAAAATTTGTCGCGCGGCGAAATTATTTTGTCGCACGTCCTTTTTTTTTTTTTTTGACGCACGTCTCCATACAAGTCTATGGGCGTCATTTTTTCGGCGAAACGAGGCGAAATAATTCGCCCATCCCTATTCAAGAAGGATTCACCGAATACCAAACTGAATCCAAATCCTAATTTGTATATGCAAATTAGGGTTGGGAAGGGGAAACATTTTTTTACTTCCTTGTTTTGTGACAAAAAGTCACACTATTTCCCTCCCCACCCCTTATTTGCATATCAGTTTACCGGGCAGAAGGATTCGGCCGAATCCTGCTGAAAAAGCCGAATCCCGAACAGAGTCCTGGATTTGGCGCATCCCTAAAATAAATAATGAGAGATTTTTAGGTTTCCCTCTTTGTGGCTCAAGCTTTGGCGAGGGCCTGATCCCATTCTATAAATTCCTAGTCCTCAGTCACTCGAATTCCAGGCATGTCGGTGCCTTATTTACCTTCATGATGCCCTTCAATCCCTTGTACTGCAACTAGGGCTGGTAATTATACAAGGCTGAAAATCTCATCGATCCCAAAAACTGTACCTGACCGTATTTTTACCCCACAGATTTGCTCGCTGAAAATGGCCGCCTGAGTCGGGCCTCTGATGTCATTTCTTCATTTGCGAAAATCATGAGCGCTCACCGGGGGGAAGTTCTGTGCTCCGTTACTACTGCCTCAGTAAGTGGGAGATACACAGTGATTACTTGCCCTTTATCACTTCCCTGCTGTTCAAATGAAACCCAGCGACGTATTTACATTCCATGTTTCCTTTCCCAGCCCCTGGATGAAGCAAATCTGTCAGAACTGAAATCTGCTCTCAATGGCTTCCTGGCAAAGGGGGAAACATTACAGCTGGAGACAAAGGTAGGAAAGGGTTTCAGGTTGCACATATTGGTTTTCTCTCTCTGTAAGTTCCCATTGAAGGGGTTGTTCCATTAGATTAACTTTTAGTATGATGAAGAGAGTGAGACAACTTGCAGTTGGTTTTCATTTTTTATTATCTTTGGTTTTTGAGTTATTTAGCTTTTTATTCAGCAGCTCTCCAGTTTCAGTAATCTGGTTGCTAGGGTCCTAATTAACTTAGCAGCTACACATTGATTTGAATAAGAGTCTGGAATATGAATAGGAGAGGCTTGAATAGAAAGACGAGTAATAAAAAGTAGCCTTACAGATGTGTTTTTTTTTTTTTTTAGATGGGTTCAGAGACCCGCATTTGAAAGTAGGGATGCCCCGAACCACGACAGTATCCCTTTAAGATTAGGTTCAGCAGGGAAGAAGGATTCGGCCAAATCCAAATCCTGCTGAAAAAGGCCGAATCCTTCTTCCCTGCTGAACCTAATCTTAAAGGGATACTGTCGTGGAAAAACATGTTTTTTACAAAATGTATCAGTTAATAGTGCTACTACAGCAGAATCCTGCATTGAAATCTGTTTTTCAAAACAAGAAATTGATTTTTTTATATCTAATTTTAAAATTTGCTATGGGGCTAGACATTTTGACATTTCCCAGCTGCCCTCAGGTCATGTGACTTGTGCTCTGATAAACTTCAGTCACACTTTACTGCTGCACTGCAAGTTGGAGTGATGTCATTACCCCTCCCTCCTACAAGCTGCTGTAATGTAAATAGAGCCTTGTCTGCTGAGCCTGTCAATTGAACAATAGGCAGGAATCAAGATAAACTCCCACTGACACCACTTCAGAAGGACTGAAATAAGATCACTGCCCCCACTTACGTTTCAAAAATAAATATACACACACACACACACTTCATTTTGGGCACTGGAAAAAATATTTTATATAGTTTATTATATTTGTTTACACAAAAATGAATGGCAGAAACACAGGAGTACACTCCCAGGACTGATGACAGGGAATAGAAATAAAGGATAAAATAAGGAGGACATACTTGAAAACCAGGAAAATTTAAGAGGAAGTCTAGGAAGGGTTAAAATAGCTCAGGAGAAAGGAGGCAGTAAGTAGTTAATGAAAAAAGAAGTATTGCAGGCAGGAAAGGAGTGCAGTGTGTGTGAGGTGGATAGCAGAGGGAACTCACAGCTCCTTTACCTCATCTAGTAACCAGTAAAACTAACTAGGAAGGCAACAAGGAGAGAAAGTTCCCTCCTCCAAAGGAAAGCAGAGATCAAACTTACAGAACAGCAGGAGCTTTGATAGTGTCTGTGGGAGGAGGGGCTGCTAGTGCAGCTGTAGAGCAGGACGTAGGAAAGTGAAAGTAATTGCTTCCCTGCAAACCATGTGACCGCTCTCCTCCAAACATCACACACATGGGCAGAGAGGGGAGGGGGAGGGTACAGCTAGATTCTCATGTCGTAGTGCGACCTGGCTTTTCATTACAGAGTGGCTGCCTCCAAGCACACAGGTAATGCTGTGCCTGCTGTTAGAGCAGCACAGGATGAATGTGTAATGAGCAGAAATGGAAGCCCCCATGACAAAATACAAACTAAAATAACTTATGCATGGATTTGTGGATTAACATTTTATTTGCCAGACAGTGTTTATGGATGTGTTTTTTATAAAAATGCAAAAAAAAAGTTTAAAATGACAGATTCCCTTTAATTTGGATATGTAAATTAGGATGGGGAGAGAAATCGCGTGACTCTTTGTCACAATACACGGAAGTAAAAATGTTTTCCCATTCCCACCCATAATTATGTATATGCAAATTAGGATTCAGTGCAGTATTTTGCTGAATCTTTAGAGAACAATTCAGGGGTTTGGCTGAATCCAATAAAGTGGATTCGGTGCAGCCCAATTTGAAAGCTGGGGAAGAGTCAGAAAAAGGAGAAATTAAAAAAAAAAAAAAAGACCAATTTAAAAGTTTCTTAGAACCAGCCATCCTATAACATACTAGAGGTTAATGTAAAGTTGATTCACCCCTTGTTTTTTTGTTTCATGTAAAGACTGATGCGAGTATCCTCGGAGGAATGATTGTCAGCGTGGGAGACAAATACATTGACATGTCCACAAAAGCCAAGATCCAGAAACTGACCAAGATTATGAAAGAGACTGTGTAACTGATCTGCTGAGACTGCTCTGTTATAAATAACTATAATAAATCATTGTCCTGAATCTATTTATGTCTCATTTAATTGGAGTTTTACTTATCCAACAGTTCTGTCCCAATATGTCTGATTCTTGTTCTCTTTTCAACTGAGCCTTCAGTGTTCTATCATATGTAGTGATAAGTTATCTTCTATACAAGATATTGGCGCAAATTCACTAAGCGCCGAACGCTAGCGTTTTTGCTACTGCGCAAATTCACTAACTAACGCTGGCGTAGTTTCGCTAGTGTTACTTCGCACCCTTACGCCAGGCGAATTTTCGCTAGCGATGTAACTACGCAAATTCACTAAATTGCGCAGTGTACTGAAAGCTATCTTTTACGCTAGACTTCCTTCGCCACCTCAGACCTGGCGAAGCGCAATAGATAGGGATTGTTTCAAAAAAAGTCAAAATTTTTTCTAAGTCCCAAAAAGCACTGGCGTGTTTTCTACATGATGGGTGATAGGCTGAAAAAGATCGAAAATATTTTTGGGGCTCCCCTCCTTCCCCCCTACATTTCCTGACTCATGGCAACTTACCTAGACAGTGGGCACATGTGTAGGGCAAAATAAAATTTTTATTTGCTGATTTGAAGGTTTTCTAGGCATTTGTAGTGCTGATACGTGTTCCTCCATTGAAATTTGAATTTCGCGCCGTATGCAAATGAACCATCGCTAGCGAAACTTCACTTGGCGAATTAACGCTAGCGCAACTTCGAAAACTTATGCTACCCCTGTGCGCAACTTGGATTTGTGAATTTGCGGAACGCTGGCGAAAATACGCCTGGCGAAGTTGCGCCTGGCGCAACTTCGCATCTTAGTGAATTTGCCCCATTGTGTTATATAATAATATATAATATATAGCGGTTATATTATGTAAAATAAATTGTGCAGGTTAGTGACTGGTTCACATTTGGGTGCAGCTGCCCCAGTCATGTGACTTGTGCTCTGATAAACTTCAGTCACTCTTTACTGCTGTACTGCAAGTTGGAGTGATATCAGCCCCCCCCCCCAGCAGCCTAACAACAGAACAATGGGAAGGTAACCAGATAGCAGCTCCCTAACACAAGATAACAGCTGCCTGGTAGATCTAAGAACAACACTCAATAGTAAAATCCAGGTCCCACTGAGACACATTCAGTTACATTGAGTAGGAGAAACAACAACCTGCCAGAAAGCAGTTCCATCCTAAAGTGCTGGCTCTTTCTGAAAGCACATGACCAGGCAAAATGACCTGAGATGCACCTACACACCAATATTAAAACTAAATAAATACACTTGTTGGTTCAGGAATGACATTTTATATTGTAGAGTGAATTATTTGCCGTGTAATTTAGAAATAAAAATCATGACAAATCCCTCTAGTTCAGGCATGTCCAAAGTCAGGCCCGGGTGCCAATTGTGGCCCGTTTACAAAATTTACACTGGCCCTCAGCCTCCATCATGAAATTAATAATAATGTGGCCCCCCCAGCACAGTGCAATCAGGAATTGCGTAGTCATAGTTGTAATATTTGGGCAAATGATTAGTGAAATGATCGTCCATACTGCTGCCTGTGTGCTGAAGGTGTTAGTAATAGACACGTACTGGCACATAGTGACGCACCGCTCTCACATACTTCTTTAGGGCTGAAGGTGCAATAGACGTACTGACGTGCCAGTACAGTAAAGACTTTTGTGAGAGCGGTGCGTCACTATGTGCCATTACGTGTCTATTACTAACACCTTCAGCACATAGGCAGCAGTATAGACGATCATTTCACTAATCATGTGCCCAAATATTACGGCTACGCTATTTCTTGTTTAAGTCCAAATAGATTCCACTTCCTAAACGCGGTGAACGTATCCATCTCCAGGAGTGAATGATCCTGATCACAAGCGAGCGACCTTGGAATGGATGTCTGGCTGAATGGTCGGCCCCCGCACATTTTCACCTCCCCAAATCTGGCCCTCGTTGCAAAAAGTTTGGACACCCCTGGTTTAGTTACATTTTAAAGCAATAGTGTGCTTCCTGCTCCACATACACTTGCCTCCACAGCCAATGGACTTTTATAGGGAATGTGCACATCCGAACACTACAGTGATCCCCAACCAGTGACTCCGGAGCAACACATTGTTCCCAGTGGCCTCAAAGCAGGAGCTTATTTTTGAATTCCAGGCTTGGAGGCAAGTTTTAGTTGTATAAAAACCAGATGTACTGCCAAACAGAGTCTCCTGTAGGCTCCAGTCCATATACAAATAGCCAATCACTGCACTTATTTTGCACCTCTAGGAACTTTTTTCAGGCTTGTGTTGCTCCCCAACTCTCTACATTTGAATGTGGCTCACGGGTATAAAACGTTGGGGTCCCCTGTACTAGAGTGTTCAGATACTATTTGGGGAAAGGATATTAAAGGACAAGGAAAGGCAAAATAATAAAATCACATTTTTACTTTCTTTAATGAAAAAGAAACCTATCTCCAATATACTTTAATTAAAAAATGTGTACAGTTTTTATAAGAAACCTGACTGTATGCAGTGAAACCCTCCCTTCATTTACTGATGTGGATAGGAATTGTCAGATGGTCCCTAAATGCTGAGCAGGGAAACAATCAAACTTATGAACAGCAGGGGGAGCCCCCACCTTACTTACCAGCCATGCAGAATTCAAGCAGCTTTGTTTATGACGATCCCTAAGCAGCCCAGACCACACTGAGCATGTGCAGGGTCAGGCAAAGATGTTTAACAAAGTTACAAGATGGTGACCCCCTGTGGCCAACTTTGAAAGCATAAATCATTTGTTTGATTAGGCTTGTGGTGCAGTAAGTTCATGTTTATGTTTAGTATACAAAATACAGCATTTCTAGCCTTATTCTATTTTAGGCTTTCCTTGTCCTTTAAGTTGATTATGCTGGTAAAAAAGCATTTGGTTGAGGGTGTATGAATATTTCAGCCTTCTCCCTGGTGTAGCCAACTGACTAAAGCAATAGCCATATACATAAGTGGCACGCTGATTCTGTGCACCATTTAGAATCTCTCCACTTCCCAATATGAGAACTGTTTTGCCTCCAATAAGGATTAATTATATCTTAGTTTGGATCAAGTACAAGCTACTGTTTTATTATTACAGAGAAAAAGGAAATCATTTTTTAAAAAATTTGCATTATTTGATTAAAGGGGTTGTTCACCTTCCAACACTTTTATTTTCAGTTCAGTTGGTTTCACAATGTTCCCCAGAAATAAAGACTTTTTCCAATTTTCTGTGTGACTGTTTTTCTAATATTGAAGTGTAAAGTGTCATTTTTCACCTTCTAAAGTAGCTCTGGGAGAGGGGGTCGCTGACCCTGCAACCTGTTAGAAATGGATACATTTAGTTAGATAGATTTCTTATCTTTGTCCCTGCGGAACAGAATCTCTGGGTTTCATTACAGGCAGCTGTTAGAATTGATACAATAGTTGCTGATACTCCAGAGATGTAGTAGTTAGTAGAAGTAGTGTTCTGGCTATTATGTTAGACATCCAGTCACTTCAGCCTTTATATATTACATATTTGGCTAACTAACTATATTAGATACATTTTTTATTGTGCACAGCCTATCTATTTACCCAGTTTTTATTTTTACACTGAACAATTAGTTTGAGGTTCCCATAACCTTCTGAGGCTCATACAGTGATGTGTGCAGTAAAAGTTCAATGAACTGGACTGACCTGAGAGGCTCCCCCGTGCTAGAGATGGTACAGACCAGAATATAAGAGACAGAGGAGACAATTGGAATGTCCCAACACTCAGCTTTTATTTACTGTAAGACACGGGAAGAAGTTCAGATTAGCGATACAAAACATGGCGACGTGAAGGTGGATAATTCACTGGAAATGAAGAAACAACCTAGCGGCCATATCATTATACACACGCCTAGTTATGTCTCAGTGTAGTAATAAAATACATTTCTTCTTCAATATTACATTTTCAGGAAAGAATAAAAACCAACAAGTGTAACAGTAGATAAACTTGTATCCCCCCCCCCTCA
Organism: Xenopus petersii; assembly: GCA_038501925.1. NCBI lineage: Eukaryota > Metazoa > Chordata > Amphibia > Anura > Pipidae > Xenopus > Xenopus petersii. Next base: position 183,137,607 of record CM076674.1, on the reverse strand, counting down.
TCCCCAGCACAACATGAACCTCACACATCACTGGGGAGGGAATAACCTTGATATGTCGGGCGTTAGAGCCCCCGTACCGCATTACAGAGATACGTAACCTGCTGCTCTCCAGCAGTTACACAACTGCATATCCCAACATAGCTGAACATGGTATTCCTCTAGCTGCTGGAGTACAGGACAGGAGGGAGTAACCTTGATATGTCGGGCGTTAGAGCCCCAGTATTGCAGTACTGCTGCTCTCCAGCCGTTACAGAACTACATCTCCTAACATAGCTGAACATGGTAGTCCTCTAGCTGCTGGAGTGCAGAACAGGAGGGAATAACCTTGATATGTCGGGCGTTAGAGCCCCAGTATTGCATCACTGCTGCTCTCCAGCCGTTACAGAACTACATCTCCCAACATAGCTGAACATGGTAGTCCTCTAGCTGCTGGAGTGCAGAACAGGAGGGAATAACCTTGATATGTCGGGCGTTAGAGCCCCAGTATTGCATCACTGCTGCTCTCCAGCCGTTACAGAACTACATCTCCCAACATAGCTGAACATGGTAGTCCTCTAGCTGCTGGAGTGCAGAAAAGGAGGGAATAACCTTGATATGTCGGGCGTTAGAGCCCCAGTATTGCATCACTGCTGCTCTCCAGCCGTTACAGAACTACATCTCCCAACATAGCTGAACATGGTAGTCCTCTAGCTGCTGGAGTGCAGAAAAGGAGGGAATAACCTTGATATGTCGGGCGTTAGAGCCCCAGTATTGCATCACTGCTGCTCTCCAGCCGTTACAGAACTACATCTCCCAACATAGCTGAACATGGTAGTCCTCTAGCTGCTGGAGTGCAGAACAGGAGGGAATAACCTTGATATGTTGGGCCTTAGAGCCCCAGTATTGCATTACTGCTGCTCTCCAGCCGTTACAGAACTACATCTCCCAACATAGTTGAACATGGTAGTCCTCTAGCTGCTGGAGTGCAGAACAGGAGGGAATAACCTTGATATGTCGGGCGTTAGAGCCCCCGTACCGCATTACAGAGATACGTAACCTGCTGTTCTCCAGCAGTTACACAACTGCATATCCCAACATAGCTGAACATGGTAGTCCTCTAGCTGCTGGAGTGCAGAACAGGAGGGAATAACCTTGATATGTCGGGCATTACTGCTGCTCTCCAGCCGTTACAGAACTACATCTCCCAACATAGCTGAACATGGTAGTCCTCTAGCTGCTGGAGTGCAGAACATGGTCTATGCCTCATCTCTTGCCGTATCTGTGGAGTCGTTGGCACCACACGTACCCCCAGCGTTGCCCCAAAGTGAGGCCATTAAAATAAAATCACATCTAGTGACCTTTATTGTCTCGAGTAACAGAAAACAATCATAAAAATGCTCCAAAGTGCAAAGGTTCCGTCCTACGGCAACATGAGCGTTACTAGTAGGTGTAGGTCAGTAGTTCGGTGAAGAGAAGGGGCACGTTTATTGGTTGTCTCCTGTTAGCAGAACGAGACTACCCTCCTGTCATCTCCGATGGACGGCATTTTAGCGAAGGGTAACGGGCTGCTTTAAAATGTTGCTCGTTGGAGGTCAGATATAAAAAAAATACTCCTGCGTAGTACAACTATTTATTGATATATAGCCAGAGACATTTCTCCATGCAGAGTCTGCTTTCTGCTCTGTAGTGTATCAGAGGGGTGGGACTTCCTGCAGTACAAGCTCTGACTGGCAGCTGCCTTCTCCTATCAGTCAAAGGCTAGACACAATAAGCACAAGGCATGAGTGCGACCAATAAAATGACACCCTGGGGGGTTATTATTTACCCCAAGGATCCAATGCCGCCATTCGTTTAGAAATACTAGTATCCCTTAAAACCCCTGGGAAGTAGCAGTAGCAGTAGCAGTAGCAGTAGTAGTAGTAGTAGTAGTAGTAGTAGTACTGCAACTATATACACATTAGGGATGCACCGAATCCAGGATTTGGTTCGGGTTTTGGCCAGGATTTGCCTTTTTCAGCAGGATTCAGATTCGGCTGAATCCGTGTGCCTGCCCGAATCGAATCCTAATTTGCATATGTAAATTAGCGGCGGGTAGGGAAATCACGTGACTTTTCATCACAAAAGAAGAGTTTTTCCACTTTTTCCTTTCATTACCCTAATTTGCATATGCTAATTAGGATTCGGTTCTGTATTCGGCCGATTCTTTCACCAAGGATGTGCATCCCTAATGCACATACATACGAGAAACAAAAATACTTTCAAGGTTTTAGGCCTGCGAGTGGCAACAAAAAACACATGCTTTATACTGGAAACAATTCCCTTGAGCCAATCAGACACAGGATAAGAGGATCCCTCCCCCTAATGATTATTTCTGCTCCTAATAAATAAACATGAAGACCGTCTATATGAAATGTAAACTTTGTCGTATCTGAAATGCTGTTTTGTTATGTGGTTTTATACAGAGGTCTGTTGTAGTGTCCCCGCCCTTTCCTGCAACTGCTCCATGTGGGCGTGTCCTTCCTCAGAGCGAAACAGTTAGTGGTGACTGTCAGTTTTCTACGGTTGTCCGGAGAAACGTTGGCTCGGATTGCGAATGTACCCCCCAACCCCTGATAATCCTTACACAGTGACTGGGGCAGAAGTGTGGCTGTCCAGCACTGGAATTATCACACTGAACATTTTGGCCACAGAAAACTGATGCCACTCGTTTAAAGGGCAAATATTAAAAAAACAATATCCAGGAGTAAAAAAAGAGGTTTCAGACCTTCCCCCTGCCGACTAATTTTCCTCTTCTTCTGAAAATTTCCTCCTGACTGTCAGGCCAGTTGATAGACCTGGCCAGCAGATGGCGCTAGTGTGTTAATCGCTATATATTAGTAGTGTAAAAAACTGCCGACATCTTGAAAACTAAAAATCAATGTAAATTGCAAAAGTTCTCAGATGAGTGAATATTAATTTGCCTCAACTGAGTCCCTTCCCCACTGCATTAAACCTGCCTATGGGGGCCAGCCCCACTGTTTAGAATCCATTGAATTCTTATGTCTAACCAACGGAGTTGCCAGTGAGACCCAAGTGCCTTCACTAAGAGACAGCCGCGAGTGCAGCAAATTACAGTCACAATTTCTCTGCAGCAACATTCTGAATCAACTGTATAAGGACCATCGGGTCACCAAAAACAAAATGAAAAACAGAATTGGTTAAAACGCTTAACTCATCTCGTTCATTGGACCTTAAAGGGGAACGATCATGAAAATGAAAATTTAATATAAGCTTCACATTACTGAAATAAGAAACTTTTTAAATACAATCAATTAAAAAATTCTGTACCGTTTCTGAAATAATCAAGTTCATCTTCACTATTCCTCTCTCAGCATCTGTTTCTCTTCATTCTGTCTTCATGCAGCAGTTGGGTGTCAGATATTCATTGACGGTTAGATCCAATATATCTTATAGGGGGGGCTCCTTTTGCCTAGAAGATGTATTAGAGCTCACTCTATTAAATTCACCAGACATCATGTCTCTCTACATGCAGGATTTGTGCAAAAGGCAGTTATTTTGTTACATTTTGTTTGTACTGAAATCAGTTATTTGAGTGAGCTCTAATACATCTGCTAGGAAAGGAGCCCCCCTATAAGATATATTGGATCATTCATCCGACACCCAACTGCTGCATAAAGACAGAATGAAGAGAAACAGATGCTGAGAGAGGGATAGCTTTCAGAAACAATGCAGAATTTTTAAATGATTTTTATTTCGGTATGCTGAAGCTTATATTACATTTTAATTTTTGCGATAGTTCCCCTTCAACAAAAAAAAAAAGCAAGAGAGTAAAAACTTCCATGTAGATTTGATTCAGGTCAGAATTTGCTCTGTAAACTTATTTTTCAAAGCAAAATTGTATGATATTATTCCAGGTTCTGTCACTAGGTGGCACTGTCCAGTTGCTGAGCACAGGTCTGCTACGGTGGCCCAAGAGTGCCATGTTTCTGCTACTCCTGAAGCTCACATGTCAGCTTTCCACCAATAAACTTGCTAATAAAGTGCATTGTACAAGTAATTCTATAAGAACAGCGCCGCCTAGCGACTGAAGTGTGGAAAGTCATTTAGTACCATAATAATACCATAGTACCAATCAGTTCCTAAGTATGTTTTTCAGGAAACACTTCCAACACACAAAGGCATTTAATTGGCTAATAGTCCTACCTTTAGCGTATGAGACTGTTATTGCTAAAAATGATCAGTAATGGAAGTGAATAAAAAGCTTCAGCTGTTTGGTCAAATATCCCCAATATAAATGAAGCCATACACACACTTGGTGGGGATAAGCTGCAGTTGGATGAACTACAACTCCCAGCTAGATGGCTGCAGATGGGATAGCCTCGCCCCGGCTAAGATCAGGCAGACAAGGAACACTAAGAAATGAATAGGAATCCATAATATTTCCTGTAGAACTACACACGGAGTTAGTCTCTAGATTTTGATATCACAGCAGTGGTCACAGTTATTTGTATTCAGAAAAAACACACACCCTAAAATCTAAAACGAAGTCCCACATATAAAACACGTACGTACATTTTCTTAGAAAATGGCAATTCGAATTAAAAATTGATGATGGTGAAACAGAGAGATAGAGAGATTGGATTCCGGGCTGCCCTGTTCATAAAACAAAGTACCATCGGGAAAGAGCTCCGGAGCTGCTGCAGACTGCAACGGGAGGGGAGAAGTGGGGATCTACTGTGCAAAACCTCCTATGGCTCGTCAAACAGCTGCAGATCCAATCGGACGACTATTTCTCCGGTAGGAACTTCGTGCAGAAGCAGACACTTGGTCACCGGTCCCTTAGAACCTTGGTCTTTCTTTATGTCGGCAACTCGGATTTCTGTCCGGCCCAGAAAATCTGAAAGAGGCAAAAAGCAGATTTTGTGTACTCACCGTTAAATCTCTTTCTCTTCAGTCGTTTGGGGGGACACAGGGACAGTGGGTATAGCTGGTACATCCAGGAGGCAGGACACAATAAAAAAAATAGAAACTTGATCCCTCCTCCTCCTGCTATACCCCTCCTCTGTAGGCAGAGACACTCAGTTGGTACCAAAGGAGAAACAGGAGGTTATTAATAATAAACCGAAAAATGGATAACTAATTACAAGAAGAACAGATGGTTGAGTCAACCAAGTCTGAAGCCAAGAGAAGGCCTCCATCCAGGGAGGGAAGCCCTGTGTCCCCCAAGTGACCAAAGAGAAAGAGAATTAACGGTGAGTACACAAAACCTCCTTTTCGCTAGGTCTGCTTGGGGGACACAGGGACAGTGGGGACGTACCAAAGCTGTCCCCTGAACCAAGGGCCTACGTGGAGGCCTACATGGAACCAGCCACTGCAGCCTGAAGTACCTTCCTGCCATAGCGGGTGTCAGATGCCGCAAAGGTGCCAAACTGGTGAAATTTGGCAAAAGTATGGATTGAAGTCCACGTTGCAGCCTTGCACAATTGTTCCGCTGAGGCTTGGTTTCAAAAAGCCCAGGACGCACTCATTCCTCTGGTGGAATGTGCCCTGATTGAGTTTGGGGGAACCTGACCCTGTGATGAATAGGATCTCTGGATGACCTGTTTTATCCAATGGGATATGGTAGTCTTAGTAGCTGGTGATCCCCTGAGAGGGCCTGAGGGAAGGATGAACAAGGAGTCCGATTGACGGATGTCCTTGTCCCGGTGCAGGTAAAACTTGAGGGCCCTAACGGGGTCAAAGATGTGCAGTGCCGCTTCCTTCGCACTGGAAAGGGATGGACAGAAAGTAGGAATCGTAATTTCCTGGTTGAGGTGGAAAGTGGAAACCACCTTGGGAAGAAAAGAGGGAGAAGTATGACGTACTACCCTGTCGTTGTGAAAGGTCAACAGAGGAGACCTACAGGAGAGGGCAGAGATCTGAGATACTCTCTGTGCTGAGCCAATAGCCAGCAGAAAAACGGTTTTCCATGTGAGTCACTGAAGTGGAATAGAATCCATGGGCTCAAAGGGGCACGTAGGACTAGGCTTAAGTCCCAATTGGGCACCGGTGAACATACTGGGGTGCTTTATGGTGGCCACTCCCTGAAGAAAAATCGTAACATCGGGGAGCAAGGCGAGACTGGCGAAAACTGAGATTTCAGCGACCTGAGGGACATATCCAGGGACAGTCCCTCCTGTATAAAGGCCAGAAGGTGTGGAGTGGAAAACTTCAGTGGATTGAAACCATTACGTTGGCACTACTGATGGTAAGTGGACCAGACCCGATGGTACGTCTTGGCGGAGACCGGTTTGCGGGCTGCACAGATGGTAGAATGACAGCGTCAGAGAACCCCTTCCTTCCTCAGGATCGCGGTTTCAGTAGCCACGCCATCAAATTCAGGTTGGGTGAAGGATTGGACCCTGAGAGAGAAGGTCCGGGATGAGAGGCAGAGTCCAAGGTTACTCTCCTGAGAGATGTACTAGATCTGAGACCCAGGATCAACTGGGCCATCTTGGAGCTATGAGGATGAGAGTAGTGTGCTCTCTCTAAAGCTTCACGATTGTTCATGGAATGAACGCAAGATGGAAGTCCCAGGGAGAGGTGAGGGCGTCTGCCGCCAGCGCCAGAGGGTCCCTGGACCTTGCAAAGAAGAGAGGAACTTTTCGATTGTGCCGTGATCGACCTCTGGCGTCCCCCATCTTTGAGTGATCTTGTTGAAGATGTTGACCTTTAGAGACCACTCACCAGGATCTAGGGATTGTCTGCTGAGATAATCTGCTTCCCAGTTTAAGAGACCTGGAATGAAGATGGATGACAGGCAAGTCGGATTGCCCGTATCTCAAGAAGGTTGATGTGAAGATGTTGTTCCAATAGAGACCAGCGACCCTGCGCTGACCGACCCTCTAGCACTGCTCCCCAACCGGAGAGGCTTGCATCTGTGGTGAGCAGTCACCATTGTGGATCCCCTAGGGGTCTGCCCCTGGTCAGGTGACTGGTTTGCATCCACCAGAGAAGATGGACTTGAGTCCTGCTGGATAGACGAAATTCCAGGAGAAGGGATTTGTGCCTGCAGGCCACAAAAATATTCCACTGAAGCTCCCTGAGGTGATGCTGGGTGAAGGGAACTGCTTCTATCGTTGAAACAATCTCACGGTGTGGGACTCCGAGAGGAGAGACCGCACGAGGGTCCGTAGATGCTGGACCTTGTCGCTGGGACAGTTTGTGTCTGGGTGTTGAACTGCATCCCGAGGAAGACCATGGATTGGCTCGGGGGTTAACGAAGACTTGTATAGGTTGATGAACCAATCCAACTCCTGTAACCAAACAATGGTGAAGTGCAACGCCTTCTGGACCTCTGCGAAGGAAGGTGCCTTGATCAGGAGATCGTCCAGATAAGTTATGGAGATCCCCCTGGTGCGGATTGGAGCAGTGGCCACCGACATGATCTTGGTAGGGCCGAAGTAAGGCCAAAGGGAAGGGCCGTAAATTGCACGTGGCAATTTTAGAAGGCAAATCACAAGAATCTCTGATGGGGATGTAAAATTGGGACATGAAGGTAGGCATCCTTTATGTCCAGAGAAATCAGGAATTGGCCTGGGGACATGGCCGCAATGACAGACCTGAGGGATTCCATCTTGAACCTTCGCGGTCGAATGAATATATTGAGTTCCTTGAGGTCCAGGATTGGCCGAACAGATCCATCCTTCTTGGGAACTATAAACAAGTTCGAGTGATGGCCTCGGAATCTCTCCTAGGTCGGAACAGGGATGATGACCTCTGAACGGATAAGCTTGTCGATCGCGTCGTGCAGCGCCTGAGCCTTTTGATGCCCCTGAGGATATATGGACATAAAGAACAGGTGGGGCGGGAGAGAAGTGAATTCTAGGTGGTAGCCCCGAGTCACGACCTCGTGTACCCAGGCGTCGAGTCAGATTCTTCCAGGAGTCAGCAAACGTGCGAATTCTCCCCCCTATGGCTGAGTCGCTGGAGGGAAGAAGGGGCAAGTCATGGAGACGTGGGCTTGCTGGGCGGCTTGTGGGACTGCCAGGATTTCCTGGACTTTCCACTGAAGCATCCTCTGCCGGTGGTGGAGTGTTGGGGAGGAGACGATCTTACGCCTTTGTGGTGGGAGCCACGAAAAAAACGGTTCCAACGAAAGGAGGGGCGAGATTTTGGTACTCTTACCCCCGGTGGCCTGGACCGAAGAGGAGTTTTCCCTTGAATGAAATTGAGGTGAGAGACTTTCTTGAAGACAAGTCCGCAGTCCACAGCTTCATCCAGAGAGATCTGCGAGTCGCTACCGACAAGTGAAGTTTGCTGTAGTTCTGCTAATCACCTGTAGCGCATCGAGGGAGGCTTTGCATAGGTAGTCATTACCCTCCTTGATTTGCGAGGCCAAATGAGCGAGTTCTTCGCGGGGGACCCCTATGGTAATCGCTCGGCATAAGGAGTCCGACCAAGTTTGAACGGCTCTACTTACCCAAGCTGAGTCTAGAACCGGCCGGAGGGAGGTACCTGAAACAGAGAAGAGGGAACTTAGAATGCCCTCAAGCATCTTGTCCATGGAGTCCTTGAAGGAGGCTGCATCAGGAACTGGCAGTGTCCTTGGATTGTCGAGAGACAGGCACGTCCACTGAAGGTGGGGAGGTCCACTTTTCTGTTAGATCCTGTGGAAAAGGATATAGTTTGAGAAAACGGAAACGTCTCTCTGGCTTGTCCCATTCCTGTTGGATAATTTGTTCGAGTTGAGCATGAGAGGGAAAGGAAGGTGAGGACCTGCTGTGGAGCTTAAAAAAGGAGGTGGAAGTACTGGAACTAGGTTCAGGCTCCTGTAAGTGAAGGGTCTCTAATACTGAGGAGATGAGGGGATCAATGGCCTCAGAGGAGAGTTTGGGGGGAGTCCTCTTCCTCATGGTCGGAACTGTGAGATAGTTCACAATCAGACAGGGCCGGATCCTCCTCGGAATCAGGCGGCAGGGGAGAAGTAGTGATGGACTCCGCCTCACACTCATCCTCGGAAGGAGAGGGGGCTCTACATTTTGGAGGCTTAGGCCGAGGATTATCTAGCTGCGCTAGCAGTTTATCAAGGAAAGAGACAAATTAGGAATGCCGGCGGCAAGATGGGATGCCCATTCTGGGGGAGGCTGGGGGTCCAGGGGGGTGGAGGTCCGGGGGCTGGCCTGTTGGGTCCCCATGAGAGGCTTGGCTTCCCTGAGGACGGCGTTCTGAAGTTTCCCAAACGGCTCAGGTGGCTTGCACGGGGAACACAGAGGGTCCTTGTGACCAGATGGCAGGCATTTGCGGCATTTGGCACAAGCTAAATACTTAACCGATGAAGTAGTTGCTGGCCTGGAAAAAAGGTTATCAACTGTACCTTCAGACATGGTATACACAAGCTGTTCCTGTAAGAGAGGAATTGAGTTAACAATATATATAATGTAGGTTATATACAGTATATAAATAAACTGAAAATGCCTCCCCAGGGTACTGCTGAGTGCAAAGCCCTGGAGGAGAGTAAATCCTGATAAGGCAGTAATTACAAAGCCTGCTGCCCTGTGGCAATAGCTAAAAACCCCACTGAAGTACTGCCCTGTTGTGTTCTAAGAAAAAACAAGGGGGGGCAGAAGCTGGGGAAGAGCTCTGCCCAGCGTGGTGAGTCTGCTAGTAATGGAGACTGGAGCGTCGCCGGAAGAGGAACCTCCTCCAGAATCAATGGGAAGTAGCTGCCTGGGCGCACAATGGAGAGCGGGAAGAATGGCCCCTCCCCTAGCAGTGACGTATGGTGCCGAAGCGTGCCTTAGAAAATGGCGCCTAAGGCATCGGCGCGCCCTTCCAGGTTGTGCACTGGGTGCGCGTACAGTAAGCGCAAAGTCTGCCCCAGCCGTTGCCTCCCCAGGTAGAGTGAAAGACAGCCCTGGTGAAGTCTCTTGTAAAATAGAGGTGCGCAACTGGTGCTAAGCCCACAATAACTCTCTTGCGCTGCTGACAGTGAGGACAGTAGGAAACATAAGTGCCATTCCCAATGCCTGTGTATGTAACTATGTAACTATATAAGGAGGAATGAGCCACAGCATGAACCTGGCTATACCTCAGCCCTGTGTCCCGGCCAGCGCATCCTCTCTCTGGACGTCAGAGGGAGGGAATCAATGCTGGATGGTCAGTGCAGAGCACAAGAGACCCTGGTGACATCCTAAATAATGGATCAGACTACTCAGTATAGCTGTCCAGCTCCATATCATGTGAAGGAATTGTAATGAAATAAAAAAAAAAAGAGCAAAATAAACAGTAAAAGACTCCTGAATGTGGGAGGCGGTCCTAACCTCCTGAGGACACAATGAAACTGAGTGTCTCTGCCTACAGAGGAGGGGTATAGCAGGAGGAGGAGGGATCAACAGACCCAGAGAAAGAAAACACAAGATCTGTTTAATCTAAGGCCCGTTTGTTGTGTACAATGAGACCAAATGGATCGGCCGTACTGATGCTCCTCCCTGCTCATCCAACAGGCAGAATTTGCAAGCAGATATTATATGTTGGGTTTACTCAGGAACTCCATGTGATATGCCTGTAAGCAGAATAGGGGACTGCAGAGAAGACCTGCCAATCGAGAATCACTGCTGAGGTCCAGGAAGGTTCCATCTGCTCTACATTGGGTCGTGGCCACTATGCTTCTAATATTGGCCGTCTACAGAGAGATGAGCCTGATGTGGCTTATCATATTGGTGATATGGCTCATCGTGTCGGTGATAAGGCTCATCATGTCGGTGATATGACTCATCATGTCGGTGATATGACTCATTATGTAGGTGATATGACTCATTGTGTAGGTGATATGACTCATCATGTATGTGATATGTCTATGAGAAACTTAGTGGGTTTGCCATTTTCTTCACTTCTGGCCCTGCCTATATACTGTCACTGTAACAAGTTAGCAGTAGTCAACTCTTTTCCAATTCCCAAAAATGCCTCTGTTGTTCTCCTTTACATGTCTGTTAATGACAAAACATGCAAGGCATTGTGGGAACTGGATTCGTGGCTGGAGGGGACTTCGTATACATTGTATCACTGGTGAAGTAGACAGGACCAGTAGGGAAGAGAAAGTAGCCCTCCCATTACTTACCATCAGGGGAAAACTGGTCCCTCTCAAACACGGTGATGCACAGAACATCCTGCTCCAGGTCCTTAATAAAGAATTGGCAGTTGGAGTTCCACTTGGGGTTCAGGGTGTCCTGTATGGTCTTGGTAATGTGGCACTGAGAGCCCATGGTGATCTCACAATATGGATTACTCTTCCCTGCAGGTGAGAACGAACCAAAGTTACATAAAGAGGAACCAAGGAACAGAAACTGGAAGGTTCTCTAGCTCAAACAATGGGCAAACATTTGCTGTTTGACCCTGGGCATGATGGGCTGGTAACTGTTTAGTTGAATTAATGTACCAAACACTTCTGGCAGTTGTGAGAATAAAAACAGGCATTTGATTGGCTACTACATGTCCCCCGTCACAGCAAACTCTTACCCTTATTATTGTATATAAATACTAAAGCATTTACGTTAAAGAGAGCCCCTATTCCAGGCCCAATAGATTTCCAAGTACAGGTATGGGATTTGTTATACAGAAAGCTCAGAATTACGGAAAGGCCGTCGGCCATAGACTCCATTTTATCCAAATTCTTAGAAATGATTTTCTTTTTCTCTGTAATAATAAAATAGTACCTTGTACTTGATCCCAACTAAGATATAATTAATCCTTATTGGAAGCAAAACCAGCCTATTGGGTTTATTTAATGTTTATATGATTTTCTAGAAGATTTGCGGTATGAAGATCCAAATTACAGAAAGATCCATTATCCGGAAGACCCATACCTATCCAACTGACAGCAGCAAGAATACATAATGTCTGTTCTTTATTAAGTCACTCACCATGAGTTCTGCAGGGCTTCAGCTCAATGCCCTCTACAATATTTACCATCAGCCTTCCGATACCCGTTGCTCGTTGAGAGCGAACTGTCATGTTAAAGGAAAGACAATAGCGTAAGCCTTAATACAGGGAAAATACACCCCCTTCCATTTCACCTGAGCTCATTTAGTTGTGGTTATGTAAAAATGGTGCATAAACACTCTCTGAACTTCCAAAAATAAATACATATGAAGCTATCATAGTCTGACAGCATCATTTAACCCTTCCCTTACCATGCAAAAGTTATGGATTCTAGGACATGAAGTTCCTTTATCTGCCAAGGTGGCTGGTTAAAGGAATAGTTCAGCGTCAAAATAAAAACTGTGTAAATAGATAGGCTGTGTAAAATAAAAAAATGTATCTAATATAGTTAGTTAGGCAAAAATGTAATGTATAAAGACTGGAGTGACTGGATGTGTAACATAATAGCCAGAACACTACTTCCTGCTTTTCAGCTCTCTTGGTTTCCACTGATTGGTTACCAGGCAGCAACCAATCAGTCACAATTAAACAATTCAGGTGGCATAAATATGAGGAGGTTTATTGCAACATATAGGGTAACAACATCGCCTTATGCGTTTCGGGAAAACATTTCCTTATCATAGAAATATAGAGAAACATTCATCACTTCCTTAAATAGTCGATCTCATAGTGACCTCTAGTGGGCTAAGCGTTAGTGATGTGCGGGTCAGGGTTCCCCTGACCCGCACCCGACCCTAACCCGCCCTGCTAATACCTGCGCCCGCACCCGCTTCCGGGGGTCCTTCTTTGGACCCGCCCCGCCGATGACGTCACAAAAGGAGCGGGGCAAGCAGACGCGACACTATAAAACCAGAACCCGGAAGTTGGACGCCGGCATTTGAAGGTGGCAGTGGGTCGGGCAGGTTCGGGTTGACCTCGCAGTGCTCCTCGCGGGTGGGGGTTGAGCTCTTCTCCTGCTTTCCCTGCCCGCCACCCGCGAGGTCGACCCGAACCTGCCCGACCCGCAGCTCCCGCGGGTATCGGGTCGGCCCGCACATCACTACTAAGCGTAGAACAATTCCACAAAATTATACAATTCTAAGACATTAATTATATCCAAATTTTAAAATGATGTATTGCAAACTCACTGAACAGTTATGTCCCATGTGACCCCCCTTCAGGTCGCTGACTAACTCAGAGTTAGAGAGCTGAAAAGCAGGAAGTAGTGTTCTGGCTATTATGTTAGACATCCAGTCACTCCAGCCTTTTTACATTACAATTTTGGCTAATTAACTATATTAGAAACATTTTTTATTTTGCCCAGCCTATCTTTTTACCCAGTTTTTATTTTTACACTGAATAATTCCTTTAAGAGATTCCCTGGAAAGAGAATTTTTATGTAGTGGAAGTTTTGTGCACCTGTAGGAAATCATGAGCTGCAACTGAACTTTTAAAGTCTTATAAAGAGTTGATGGTGTCGTACTATCCCTAGGATAGCAAATCCTCGGCACAACACTTCAGCTCTCATCAGAAAGGGGTCAGTATCACTTTAAATATCAGTGCCAGGCCATGGATAATACCCCAGTTTCTATATTTCCAACACCCCAAGTAATCTCCCCGAAGATCCATACCCAGATAGGCCTTCTCTCTCTTCTTCTTCTCCGTCTCTATGTACAGCTCTGACGCAGCTTTGATTTTCTGCACCCAGGCAGTCCTATAGGATACAGAGTGGCTAGAATGATTTCTTGGACAGACATAGGGGCAAATTTACTAAAGGGCAAAGTGACTAACACTGGCGATTCGCCAGCTTGATGTCATTTTGGCACTTCGCCGATTTACTAACGGGCGCTGGCGTAAATTCGCTAGCAAAGGCAAATTTTTGCTCTGGCGATTTGGAAGTAGCTAAGCAAATTCACTAAGATGCCAATTTTATTGAACGTTATCTCTTGCGCTAGACTTGCCTTCACCACCTCAGACCAGGCGAAGTGCAATAGAGTAGATAGGAGTCTTTTACTTATTACAGGGTGAAAAAGATTTTTTTTTGGTTCCCTCCTTCCCCCCTACATTTCCTAACATATGGCACATAAACTATACACTGGGCTCATGTGTAGGGCAATATAACAACTCTATTTTATTTTAATTAATGTAATGTATTTGCTGCAACATATACGTCCATTGTACTTTAACTTCACGCCGTATGCTAATTAGGCATCGCTAGCGCAACTTCGACCTGCTTATCGTATTATCGCTAACGCAACTTCGCAAGCGTTCGGAACCCTGGACGCAAATTTGAATTTGCTCGAATTAGCATTGTCCTGGCGAATGTACGCCTGGTGAAGTGTTGCGATGTCAGCGAAGCCATCACTAACACAATTTCGGAGGTAAGTAAATTTGCCCCATAATATCAAAGGCTATTGTGACACTAAACTCTATAGTTAGTATAGGTATATAAATACATGTTAATAATAATATGGGTATATATAATTTATGTGAGAGTAGGGAGAGGTGTGTGTATGGATGCTGGGTTTTCATTTGGAGGGGTTGAACTTGATGGACTTTGTCTTTTCGCAACCTGATTTTAACTATGTAACTATGTAATGTAATGTTCAAACATTTATCCTGCATTTATATAGCAGTCGTCTATTAATTACAACAATAAAAAAGTCAAAGCAAGAATTGTTACAGTCGCAGAGTGGTTACACTGTATATACAAAGCATTATATACTGTAGAAGGTGTAGCCCCCCAGGGTAAGGGGAGGAGTCTCTCACCTCTCGTTAATGCTCTCCGCACGTAACGTGTAGACCCGGTCAATGTGAGAAATATGAAAGATTGGCTCGTCCCCGGATGGGTCGGTGGGAAGTTTCACCAGCACTTCGTTGAGGAATATGGGCTAAAATAAAGGATTTACGCACATAAACACAAACATGCTTGCCTTCTGATTACATTAATAATATGAAATATTATAAAAACTTGTGCTAACTGTACAGCTGATTGACTTCTACTAGCTGCCTATACATGATAAGGTCAACACAGATTGTATCTTCACATGACCAGTTACTAGTAGGGATGCAACAAATCCAGGATTCAGATTCAGCCGAATCCTTGTGCCTGGCCGAACCAAATCTGAATTTGCATATGTAAATTTGGGGTGGGAAGGGAAATCATGTGACTTTTTGTCACAACACAAGGAAGTAGAAAAATGTTTTCCTTTCCTGCCCCCTAATAATTAGGATTCAGTTCAGTATTCGCCTGAATCTTTCACAAAGGATTTCGGCCAAATCCCATATAGATGATTTGGTGCATCCCTAGTTACTAGATCACATGGGGAGAGGCCTGTCTATAACTGTTTGTATACATTGGGGCTCTGCTGTAGTCAAACAAGGATGACTGATCAGGCAGATCTTATATATATATATATATATATATATATATATATATATATATATATATATATATATACTGTCTATAAACAGGGCCACCATTAGCAATCATGGGGCCCCATACAACCACATTTTCTGGGCCCCGCCCACCCCAACTGAACTCGTGGCTTCGGGTCTTTTTGCGGCTTCGGGACTTCAGCAGGTGCGGCATGGCTTTGGCACTATCAAGGGGGCCCCCCTTTAGGCGCGGTACAAGACTACCCCCTGTTCCCCCCCTGATGGTGGCCCTGTATATAAATGATTATTTCCACACACACCATACCAGCATGAGCAGAGCGTCAAACTCAAAGCTACTTACAGTTTTGTACATCTTGTACTGGAGGTTGGATTTGGGGCTGAACACCTTATCATTGCCAGAGGAGCCCAGGGGCTTAATGATCTGGGTGAGCAGCAGGAAGTCGTTAAACAGGAAGCCGTATAATTCCTTGTTGCTCTTGGCTTTGTACAGTTTCCCACTGTGCAGGAACTTGCGTGGGCCCAGGCAGTTGGTAACAGAGTTAAATACTAATTGCTGGAGAAAAATGGGAAAAAAAATAATTAGATCTTTACTATGTTGGTTTTATAGAGTAATGTTTTTAACGTAATGACCTCTCATTGGTAATATGAAACTGCTCTTTACAACTACTCATCCCCAATGTAAAAAAACACTGGCTGGAAAAGTTGGTGCCACTTCCAGTATTCCCTGCTGCCTTTGTACATCATAGATTTCAAATTCCCAGCACTCAAACCACAAAACAGTGATCAAAATGATATCAAACCTCTAGTTTAATACATGGGAAATAACCTTCTGTGGCCTAACTACCTAGATACAGAGCCCTTTCCAAAGTGCTGCCTTCCTATACTGATATGGGCCATTATCTGAGTACTGTATAAAGTGCTGCCTTCCTACACTGATATGGGCCATTATCGGAGTATTGTATAAAGTGCTGCTTCCCTAAACTCATATGGGCCCCCTTTAGTGTGGCCTCCCTTCCCAGATGCACTACTGGACGTACCTGATAAATCCTCAAAGTGAATGTGTACCTAAATCTATTCCATTACAGTCAATCTAAATCTGGCCATAGATCCAATAATACGAATTAAGGATTCGTAGGATTTTCGGACCGTGTGTGGAGAGTCCCGACATTTTGGTCGCACAGAGATCCGTTGTTTGGTCGATAGGACAGGTTAAAAGATTTCTGTCGGCTGCTGATAATATCTCTGCGTGTATTGCCGATCGTACGATTTTCAGTGGGAGACTGTCACTAGCTTTGGTCAGACATAACTTTCGTACAATTGCTGTCAGGGGCAGAACATCGACTGATCTGTTCTTTTCTATTTATTTGTACTGAATGGTTAGTGGTCGGGAGATGGGGAAGTCCGATCATTGGAGGATGCGAACGATCGGATCTTTGTGTCTATGGCCAGCTTTAGTCAGTGGTCCCACAACCAGTGGCTCAGGAGCAACATGATGCTCTCCAACCCCTTGGATGTTGCTCCCAGTGGCCTCAAAGCAGGTGCTTATTTATGAATATCTGGCTTGGAGGCAAGTTTTTGTTGTATAAAATCCATATGTACTGCCAAACAGAGTCTCCTGTAGGCTGCCTGTCCACATGGCCATTCACAGTACTTGTTTGACTCCCCACTGAACTTTTTTTCATGCTTATGTTGCTCCTCGACTCTTTTTACATTTGAATGTGAAGCACAGGTATAAAAGGTTGGGGTCCCCTAAACGAACTTTTAGGGTTATCAGCTGAAGGGCCACCTATTTATCTGGTTACAGAAAATATATTACTTTCATGGCCTTATATGGTGTCCTTTAGCTGAGTACTGAACATAGTGCTGCCTCCTTACACTGCTACAGAGCACTGTATACTGTCCCCAACCTTTTTTACTTGTGAGCCACATTCAAATGTAAAAAGAGTCGGGAGTAACACGAGCATGAAAATAATTCCAAGGGTGCCAAATAAGTGCTGTCATTGGTTATTGGTAGCCTCTATATGGACTGGCAGCCTACAGGAGACTCTGTTTGGCAGTACCTCTGGTTTTTATATAACCAAAACTTGCCTCAATGTCAGGAATTTAAAAATATGAACCTGCTTTGAGGCCACTGGGAGCAACATCCAAGGGGCTGGTGAGTAACACGTTGCTAACAAGCCACGAGTTGAGGATCACTGGTAAAAGCATTTTCTCCCTGCAGTGATGAAAATCCCTTTAGTAGAGTACTGTACAAAGTGTTGCCTCCTTACTCATGGACTCACCTCAGACAAACCCTCACACTGAACGTGCCCTTGAATCCACTCCAGCCGGTCAGAGTTTTCCTTCTCCCGAACCCCTTCATTCACTTGGGAACATAATTCTTCAGCTTTCTCTAGGGCTTGTTTCAGGTGGCTGTGGTCAGGGTGATTTTCAGGGGTATTTTCAATAATCTGCAAAACAGAAAATAAAAACAATTTCATAAGTACTGATAATTTATTAAGGGTTTTTCTCAATATTTTGCTGATACTTTTTAACTCAGCTCAGCAAGAGGCCTACCAGGTTTGAGAATTGGAGAGGTCGGTAAGTTTTCTGATGCATTATCATTACCTGTGCACTTGAGAGAGTCTAGTTCTTTAAAAATGTAACATGGCGTTCTTCTACATCATGCTAAGTTCCAGTTAGAAATATAAGTCTTTGCCCTAGCATTTAGGAGCAGCTGAAGAAGTATGATACATATATTTATATTTTCTATTTTTCCCTAATGATTGGTCAGCACTATCTTATGGTAAAAAGGGTTCATGCATGAATTTGGAAGAGTTCAATCCACTTATCAGTAACAACTTGGACTCAGTGCTTGGCCACTTATAATACAAATGTTACAGAAGTTACTGTTCTTACTGGGAGGGGCTGGAGGGTACAATGGGCGGCATTGCATATAGACATTTAATGGTTTGTATCAAAGATAGAAGCTGAATTATGGCCATTTTAAAAGAATAGAACCATACATACATTTTTAATGATGAGCGGGTATCTGGTTACTCGTTGCATAGGTTTGAGAAGAAAGCTGGACAGAGGCATTCCTTTACACCGGGGATCCATCGCGAGCCTCTGGAAAACATTTAGAATGCATTTACATTTAATAGTCAAACACATTTGTATAAAAGAGCAATATCCCTGCAAGAACCTCTATAGAACATAGTTTTTTTGGAAATCTTTAGTTGAATCCCGGTTTTAAGGTCCAACGTTTGGGTCTGGGACTTCCTTATCTCCCTAACGAGGCTTCAGATACGAAAACATTGAAATATTTTGGACGTAGCTTCAAGTAAACATGGCAAACAATGGAGCACTCATAGGACTTCATTATCAACGTTTCAGTCCAACCAGGAGGACCTTTCTCGAGACATCTCATTTTCTTTGGATGCACCCGACCTACAGATGTTTCACAATCATTTGGGAGAGAGTTACTATGACACAGTTCCCAGTATTGAAAATAGGTGCTCAAATCTCACCATAGCGGAATTAGTTTCTAAGAAAGACATTCACCCCAAATATCACTCTACTTGCTTTCAAGCAGGACCCACCTAAGCACAACTAGGGGATGGGGTCAGTGCTCTAGAACAGAGTTGACAACACAACTGCAGAAGACAAGCAGTTAATGCTCCCTATGCAGTAAAGCAACTACAAAAATAAAGGTTCATATAACTAAACATGTAATTCAGGATCTCTGCTATCCCAGAAGAGAACCATATAAAGTGCAGAAGGTACTGAAGACCATCCCAGGCTCCCCATGGAGAGTAGCAATGCACATGATAAGAGGTTTAGTGAAGAAAATGGAATTCTTGCATGTACCAATGATGGGTTTCAGATACAAAATTACTTACTTTCACAAACTCCTTAAACTCGGGCACCTCGTCTGTTTTCTGTTGAATGAGAGCGGCTCCATTGAGCTGACAGCTGCAGAATC